>JASDQU010105705.1:121472-141731 GCA_032191745.1 Picea mariana | reverse complement strand
ATGGTTAAGTACGAGAGTGATGTAAAATATCATGCAAAACAGATTAAACATGTAGTGATGAGAAAGGACGTTGTATACCTTGGAATGATCAGTTGGAATGATAGTATAAGTCAAAACACAGGTGGTCCAGGGTACAATAATGGCAAAAAGTATGGGCAAAAAGGTACAATATGTGGTCCTAACAGTTAACACCAACTTCCTTCTTGAGGTACTTGATTTATCCCTTCCTTATCTGATCATATCAACACTTTGATTTTCTTGATGACTATTACTTCTCCTGACTTGACCAAGTTGATTTCAACCTGCCTTGCATAATCCTCTTCCATCTTGCCATATCAATGCACCTATGCCTCAACTAACACTCCTTACTTATGTGCACCTTCATTTCATTACCCTTGAAGTGATTCCCTTCATACCATGCTTCCACTGCGCACTCTGATAACCATAAGGGAAACATTACTCTATAATTGCATAGTTAATCCCTAGATATGATGCACTCTTTATACATATATGCATTAAGCCTCTTTATTTATCTGATTACTATCATTCTGATAGTCAATTCCTTTTATAATAGATCTGACTACAATGTATTGCTTAATTTGTATATTGGTTTCTTTGGGTGTAAATGTAATTTCACTACTTCATTCACTACATGATCTATTCCTTTTCCCAAATTCCGTTTAGTACTTGACTAACATGAGTGGACTTCTTGTAGTGGCTTCGCAAGACTTTATGGTTGCACCCAGATTCATACCTTAACATTTTGTAGTCTTGGGTTTTGATCATATTATGAAATATTTTTTTCATAGCACTCTTTCCCTGAGTACCTTTCTTATATTTAACTAAATTTCAACCTTCTCAACTCTTAAGAAATAAAAAATTTTAACTCTACAAAAATGTGCAGCCAACAAAATTTGTTAGGCTAAATAATTTAACAAATTTATGAAATTATGTACAATTTTGTTGCAATAATACATCATAATTACTTATTCTGATCTCTTGTGAAAATTAACTTCCCAAATCAATTTTTTGGGTGGATAATTATACTCCTCTATCCAATACCTTTCTAATGATTGTTCCCTTGCTCAATTCTGAGTCTTGAGAAGAAAGTTATGGTCATTTGAAAATTGTCCATTAATTTTTCTGTTCACTCTTCAACTTGATGCAATTATGTGTTGTAATTATGCATTTTTGCACCTAATCCATTGGAGTTTTAGTAGGAGCTCAATTTATTTTATTCATATACATATTTTGGATAGTCTCTCCAAGTTTCACCTCTTTTTGGGTTCTGGGCTGCTAGTTACAGCCTGCTAAAGTTCTAGGCCAATTAGTGTTTTTGGTTGGGAATGCTATAGGTACCTTCTTTGCCATCTTAAACATTTTTAGCATGCCTAGAATTGTAATTCAGATCTAGGAATATTTTCTATGGTTCAATATATTTCCATAGACTACTTGTGTGCCTCAATCCGATTCCAGAGCAGAAAGTTATGTCCCTTTAAGGTTAGTTGGGTCTTAAAATTTACCCTCCATTGTTTGTCATGTAACTTCCTCATAAAAGCTTCGTTTGACGAACGGTTTACACCATTAGAAATCTCTCTATGGGCTTCATTTGAGCCGCAGTGACATAATGTACCTTGGTACACCTTGTTCTCATGGTTTCTTAGCTAAAAACGTTGTTTAGGGCGCCAAAAACACGTTGCAAAAAGATGACCTTTGAACAGTATAAAATGTCGCAGAAATTCACTGTTTTTTTGTTGTTGTAGAGCATCCAAACGACTTTGCGTGCACAAATTTGAACATTTACACTCATATTTAGCATGTGAAACAATACCATAAGGTAGTGCATGCTCCGCTCACCTATAACCTATGTGGATCACTTCTGTGTCGCGCCAATAACTAGTGCACACTACTTTTGTGTCGCGCGCCAATATTTACCACACATAATTTTGATTCATGCACTAATACCTATTGCATGCAATTTTTGTGTCACATGTTAATATTCCACATGCACTACACTCTATGCACTACACCATTCCAAAGTTTAGTATGCTCCCACCGCACACCAGTACTCTGTGTGCACCATTAATTAAACTATCGTGCAACAAGAATATACCCACATTGCACAAGCACCAACAAACTTCCTCTACGCTCTGCCAAAACTATGCACACCACGTGCACCAATATTATGCATGTGCACACTGTGTGTGCCACTATTACTAATGCACCCCTCAATTCACACCACGCAATGATAAATTTAGTGCGCGCACCTGCGCACTAATATTTTTCACGCATTACCACTCTGCATCGCACAACACCAAATTTAAGTGTGCACACCCACGCGCCAATATTTTCCATGCATTTCCACTTTGCACCGCACATCACCAAATTTAAGTGCACACACCTGCGCGTCAATATTTTATCTGTATCACAATATTTTCACTGCGCATCATGCACTTTTAGTGTGCACACCTGCACACATTCATTTTTATGTGCAACAATTCCTTGTGAATTCTGCTATAGAAATTGGGGATTTTGCCAAAACGTTTCCTAATTTTCACCATAGACATTCTGCAACTATGAAATTTGTTCAATTTCACCATGAAAACACCAATTCAACCTCTGCAACAGAAAATAATTGTGTTGGATTACTTAGAGGGTGGGGTGAATCAATAATAGAGAAATCTAATCCTTTTTAACCATATAATGCAATTGTTATATCAATGTAGCATTATCATCCAATATTTGCAAAGTAAATAAACAATGAACAAGTGAACAATCATACACATACACAGTACACCAGTGTTTTTAAGTGGAAACACAAAGTGGGAGAAAACGACGGAATTATTTTTCTTATATGTCTTAAAGAATTACATTCATTGGAAGCACCGATTTCCTTTTTTTTCCAACTACAACTGGAAGGAGGCTCCAACCCCCTAGTTTCTCAGGATACAACCTTAGGGAAGCTCCAACTACCCAATTTTATGGCTACAACCAGAAGGAGGCTACAACCAGAAGGAGGCTACAACCCGCTATGTTCTCTGGCTACAACCGGAAGGTGGATACAACCACCTATCATTTCCCCGTCCAAATGCCCTGACGTATCAGTAGAATGATGGAACCACTGTCACACTATCACTATGAGATATACTATTGTAAACCTGTACCAATAAACTTGCACCATGTATCAACCATGCATCAATCTGTACCTTAACCTGTAATCAACCTGTACCCTAAACAAGTGCATCAACCATGCACCAACCTATACCAAACAACTTGTAATCAACTTTTACCTTAAACAAGTGCATAAACCATGCATCAACCTTTACCTCAACCTGCAAACCTTCCTTAACTCTAACAACAAGAGACTAGCATTTTCATCAAACTTTACTTTAGTCTCACATGACTAGTTTTGGATTATTCAACAATCCTAACTTGAAATAATCATAACTATGTACCTGTAATGAATAAAGATCTGAAAATAGTACACAATGTTCTTCAGTTTGTTTTATGCAATTCCTCCAGGTGTCACTACTTGGAACCTCTCAGAAAAAGATTTATAGAAAAAATGGTATACCTTGTTGAATTATGTCTTATTCTAGAGAGCGAACTTGTAGAGCGTGCCCGACACGGAATATTTGTTGTATGGATCTACAAATTTTACATAGAATACTACAGACTATATTCTAACCAACACATTTGGTATTACTGAATTTGGATATGTTATGAAGAAGTTATGATGTTTTTACTCGAAACACATGTTTTAGACTAGTTTCAAGACTAGCCACAAACCCTATTTTCCACGGAGTGTAAATACAAAAATAAAATGATCCACAATCTTAAATGTGTACCACAACTACTTGGATGTGTTTCTTCAATTTCCTCCCAATTTCACGGTCTGAATCATTCTAGTAAAAACGTTATTGTGAAAATGGTGATATGACCTGTAAATAGCATACCTTAGAAAGCATCATCAAAAGAATTTATCCTCCCTTGAATTTCGGCCTTTTTTACTTCACCTTCCCTATTAAATTCGGATTAGATATCCTTTGGTTACCTTAGTCACCTGTAGATATTCAATATGCTCAAGTGTGTTTTAAAATGAGAGAGCCTTGCCTCTTATTTATACTCTCCAAGTAGCTTCCTTCGAAGCATCTTCTAGGCCACTTTGTCCACATAGTCACCTATGTCCAACTTTGCCCAATTTGCCACTTGTCCATGTATCTAATAGCCACTTGACCACTTAACCCATTTTCCTCATTTTAGGGTTAACCTTCTTATAACCACTTTTCCATAATTAGAAAGTTCTCCATTTACTTTATTATTTAAATAATCCTCCTTGACTTTGTCACTTCGCTTTATTATTTAAATAATCATCTTTGATTTTGTCACTTCACTTTATTATTTAAATAATCCTCTTTGCCTTTGTCACTTCACTTTATTATTTAAATAATCATCTTTGACTTTGTCACTTCACTTCATTATTTAAATAATTTCTTCTTTGCAAGAACTTTAACTTCTTTGACCTTTTGGGGTTTCAAGCCATTTATATGAGGGTCCTTCAACTTCATAAGGCCATAACTCTCAAACCATGAGGAGTTATGTGACGTTCCACATACCACCGGAAATGGAATGACATGTAATATCCATCTAGAATAGTCTTACCTAAAAATATATCAAAACTCATACCATTATACATCAAACAAACTTGGGTCCATTACCTAAACCTTTGTGCTACCAGAATTTGCTACCGGAATTTCTTCAAGGGTTGACATCAATGACAACCAACCCAATTAATCAACAATCTCCCCCTTTGGAATTGATGGAAACACTCTGATGCAATACTGAAATCATATCACTCATACTCCCCCTGGAACCATGCATGCATCTATGCGACCAATGCTCCCCCTAGAACCATGCCTCTGTCCTATGATTCTGATAAATCTCCCCCCCCTTTTCATCAATGGAAAATATATCTTTCCATTTGGGGATGCTCCCCCTAACTGAATCATCTGATCTCCCAACCTGGATTGTCCTCTTTATGGTGATTACTTGTGTACATCTAGGACATATAAGATAAGCATTCATTTTGGAGTAGAAATAACTCTGAGTCTTTATGAACCCTGACTATTGTACATATTTATCCAATCTAGAGTACCATGATATAGGAGCCTATATTAGACCATACAAGGCCTTCTTTAATTTACACACATAAGGCATTTTGGTTGTTAAATGTAGAATTCTTATTCATGTTCCCCATTCAAAAAGCTGATTTTATGTCCATCTGATACACTTTAATATTTTTGGAGCATGCATAAGCTAAATGCAATCGTATTGCTTCCATTCTGGCAACTGGGGAAAATGTCTCTTCAAAGTCAATTCCTTCAACCTGTTCATATCCTTTACATACCAATCTAGCTTTGTTCCTTGTAACATGTCCATCGTCATTCAATTTGTTCCTATATACCCACTTTGTGTCGATCACATTCTTATCCTTTGGTCTTGGAACCAATTCCCAAGTGTTATTTTTCTCTATTTTATCCAATTCTTCATCCATGGCCTTATTCCACAATTCATCCCTATTGGCCTCTTCAAAACAGGTTGGTTCAATCGTAGATGAGAGTGCTAGGTGCGTTTGTTCTGGTGAACAGATTCTTCTTCTAGTATCAACTCCTGCATATTTGTTTCCGATAATCTGATCTAAAGGATGATTCTTTTGTACTCATCTTCTAGGTGTCTTTGGAGGCAATTTATGAACTTGCTCTTCTGCCTCTGTCGGATCCTCTTCATCTTTCACTTCTACTTTTTTTCATCTTATGCTTCTTCTTCATAAATTTGTTCCATTGATTCATTTTCTTCTTCCTTTAATTCTTTTCTACTTGTTTCATCAATTGTTATGTTGATGCTTTCCACAATTTTGTTCAATCTCATGTTGTAACAATTGTATGTTTTCCTTGTACTTGAGTAACCAAAAAGTACTCCTTTGTCCACACAAGAGTAAAACTTTCCCATTATTGCATCTTCTCTTTTGATATAGCATTTGCTTCCAAAAACTCTGAAGTGATTCACATTTGTTGGTCTTTCTTTCCATAGCTCGTAGGGAGTTTTTTCAGTGTTGTTTATGAGAATTACTCTATTTTGAATGTGAACTGTTGTATGCACTACATGTGTCCAAAAGATATCTGTCAATTTGGAATTCATTAGCATTATTCGATCCATTTCTTGTACTTTCATGTTCTTTCTTTCAACAACTCCATTTTGTTGAGTTGTCCTAGCAACAAAGAATTTCCTTTTTATTCCATGCTTGTTGCAGTAGTCCATAAATTCCTTTGAAGTCAACTCTCCTCCATTATCATATCCCAAGCATTTGATTTTTGAATCCATTTCATTTTCAACCATTTCCTTGTATACCTTGAAGTTTTCAAAAGCTTCTAACTTACTCCTGAAAAAGAAAACTGTAGTCATTCTTGTATAATCATCAACTAATAACATAAATTATTTATCACCTTTTAAACCCTTTGTTGTAGTTGGTCCAACTAGATAGTATGCACAATTTCTAGTGTTCTTGTCGTTGAATATTATTTTGATTTAAACATGGTATTTGTTTACTTTCCTTATTGACAATACTTGTATAAAGTGTTGGTTGGTTTCATGATCTGGGGAATTTCTCTAACTGCTTCCCTTTTTCTAACTTTGACAAGGTTATCAAAATGTATGTGACCCATTCTTTTGTGCCATAGCCTACTTTCATCTTCCTTTCCTAGGAAACACTTTTCATTTCCAATTCCACTTAATACATATATGTTGCTTGAAGTTCTCGCAGCTGTTGCAATCAATTTTACTGAACCTTCTTTTCTTATATCGCACTTTTGTGAATCAAAAGTAACTTTATGACCTTGGTCACAAATTTGACTCACACTTAGAAGATTATGTTTCATATCTTCTACTAGTAGAACATTTTCTGCCTTGGTATTCTTGTTCCCAATTATGACTATGCATTTTCCAATTATTTTAACTGAATCATCATTTCCAAAGGAGACTGACCCATCTCTTTACTTTCTTAATGTAAGAAACCTATCTCTATCACCTGTCATGTGTTTTGAACAACCACTGTGAACATACCAACCACGTTTCTTCTTCTTAGTTTGTAGAGCGAGTGTGCATTATTCATTGCTATATTGATTCTGATTTCTTATCCATGTCTTTTTCTGAGGTTCTTGTCTATGATTGTTGTTGTTCTATTGTGGTTATCTAGGAGGGACTATCATTTTTCAATATTTGGCCATGTGTCCAAAGTTGTTACATTTGTAGCATTCCACTTCAGTGCTCAAAGATTCAAACCTGTTGTAACTTCTTCTCTGTGTTTCACTAGGCCTTCTTGAATAACCCTTTTGTGTATGACTTTCAAATTTGTTTATGTTCCTGTTGTTAGCTCTGCAATTCACAACTTTATGTACAAAATTATTACATGCATAACATGAACCAAAAAAGATAGTTTGATACCTAGGAGTTGAAGATATTTTGAAAGGAGGTACTCTTATGAATCCTTCTTCTTCCTGAGGCCTATATGTTTCTGTCGGTCATTGAATCTAAAATATTAATATTCTTGGTGGAGGAGTGTCCGTATAATTTTCTTTGTAGACTTTCCTATCCCCTTTGAATGTTTGTGCATAGCTTTTTGGATAGGTTTCTTGTTCTGTTGTTTTGGAGCTTGATCCATTTTTTGTCTGATTGTATCCAAGTCTGGACTTGTCATGCTGAGGTTTTTGACTACTGATAATGTCATTCAAAACTTTTGAATTGTTCTACATATTTTTCTTTTGAATATCCTTTTTTAATGTAACAATTTTTTCTTCCAAATTTCCAATGATCATGTCTCTTCCTTCTAGTTGTTCTTTGAGTGCTTGTTCAATTCTTTTATGTTCTTCAACTTGAACCTTCAAATTTGTGATCATTTGTTCTAGTTCCTGAGTGTCTTCTTTTTTGTCTAGTTCTGCTTGCAGTTTCTTGTTTTTCTCCTTTTCTATTCTGATAACTTCTATGGCACACAACAATTCTTCTCGGTAGTCAACTTCTGTCTCTTCATATTCTTCTTCGGAGTCATTTTTATAAGAGACTTCTACTGCCATGAATAGAACCCTTTCTATCTCATTTTCATTGACTTCATCTTCATTTGATGATGAGATGTTTTCTTTGGTACATAAGATTTTCTTGAAAACTTTATTTGTGGTTCTTTTGTCTTTATATGTTTGTTTTCTATTTGAGTAACCTTCATCATTTCTCTTTTTCTTATGAGGAAATTTGTTATCAAAATGACCAATACCATCACAATTAAAACAAATCAAAGGAAGCTTACCTATATACATGTCATTGGTTCCCTTGTTAAATCTTTTGACAAAGTTGGCCACTTCTTCATCATCTTCTGAGACATCATTGTTGCTGCTATGTTCTTTTTCTTTTTTATTTCCCTTTTTCTTTGACCTTTTGGATTCTTTGAAGGCCGCTTCTTGTATATCTGGATTTTCCTGTTCAATTCTCATTTCATATGCTATGAATATTCCATGTAGTTCTTCCATGCTTATTGAGTTTAGATCTTTTTTTTCTTCTAGTGATGATATCTTAGGGTCAAATCTCATAGGAAGAGATCTTAGTACATTTTGAATAATTACAGATTCTTTGATTTCTTCTCCCAATCCCAAGATTGCATTTACTATTTCATCGACTCGTAAAAAGTAAGTTGCAATATTCTCATCTTCCTTCATCTTTAGTTGTTTGAACTAACCTATGTAAGTTTGAAGCTTTGTTTCTTTGACTTTTGAATCTCCTTCATAAATATTTTGAACTTTGTCCTAAATCTCTTTAGTGGATTTACAATGTGCAACTTTGGTGAATACCGATTCTCCAAGACCATTCAGAAGTGCATTTGTGGCTTTAGAATTATTCTGACCGAGTTTCATATCTTTGTCATTTGTCGGTGGAACTGCTGGTGATGTCTATCCATCTACAACTGATTGCCAAATTTCAAATCCCTGTGTCTGTATATATGTATTCATCCTTATGCTCCAAAAGACATACTTTTTTCCATCAAACCATGTTATTCCATTTTTATACATGTTTTTTCTCTCCATGATCTACCTTTCAGTAGATAAAATGATTTCTGAAGGAACCTGCTCTGATACCAATTGTTGGATTACTAAGAGGGGGGCTGAATTAGTAATAGAGAAATCTAATCCTTTTTAACCATATAATGCAAGTGTTATATAAATGTAGAATTATCATCCACTATTTGCAGAGTAATTAAACAATGAACAAATGAACAATCATACACATGCATAGTACACCAGTGTTTTTATGTGGAAACCCAAAGCAAAAGAAAACCACATAATGTTTTTTCTTATATGTCTTGAAGAATTACATTCATTGGAAGCACCATCTTCCTTTGTTTTCCAACTGCAACTGCAAGGAAGCTTCAACCCCCTAGTTTCTTAGGCTACAACCTGAGGGAATATCCAACTCCCCAATTCTTTGGCTACAACCCCCTATGTTCTTCGGCTACAACTGGAAGGTGTCTATAGCCACCTGTCTTTGCCCTGTCCAAGCACCCTGATGTATAAGTAGAATGCTAGAACCACTATCACACTATCACTCTGAGATATATTTATGTAAACATGTACCAATAAACTTGCACCATGTATCAACCATGCATCAACCTATACCTCAATCTGTAATCAACTTGTACCATAAACAAGTGCATCAACCATGCACCAACCTACACCAAACAACATGTAATCAAATTGTACCATAAACAAGTGCATCAACCATGCACCAACCTGTACCTCAACCTGCAAACCTTCCTTAGCTTTAACAACAAGAGACTAGCATTTTCATCAAAATTTACTTTAGTCTCACATGACTAGTTTTGGATTAGTCAACAACCCTAACTTGAAATAATCATAACTATGTACCTGTAATGAATAAAGATATGAAAATAGAACACAATGTTCTTCAATGTGTTTTATTCAATTCTTCTAGGTGTCACTACTTGGAACCTCTCAAAAAAGGAGTTATATAAAAAATGGCATACCTTGTTGAATTATGGTTTATTCTAGAGAGCACACTTGTAGAGCATGCCCCACATGGAATATTTGTTGTAGGGATCTGAAACTTTTAAAAAGAATACTAAAGACTATACTATAACCAACACATTTGGTCTTACTAAATTTGGATCTGTTATGAAGAAGTTATGATGTTTTTACCTGAAACACTTGTTTTAGACTAGTTTCAGGACTAGCCACAAACCCTATTTTCCGCGGAGTGTAACTCCAAAAATACAATGACCCACAAGCTGAAACTTGTACCACAACTAATTGGATATGTTTCTTTAATGGACTCCCAATTCACGGTCTGAATCATTCTAGAAAAAAATTTATTACGAAAATGGTGAGATGACCTCTAAATAACATACCTTAGAAAGAATCATCAAAAGAATTTATCCTCCCTTGAATTTAGGCCTTCTTTACTTCACATTCCCTATGAAATTCGTCTTAGATATCCTCGATTACCTCAGTCACCTGTAGATATTCAATATGCTCAAGTGTGTTTTAAAATGAGAGAGCCTTGCCTCTTATTTATGCTCTCCAAGTAGCTTCCTTCGAAGCATCTTCTAGGCCACTTTGTCCACATAGTCACCTATGTCCAACTTTGCCCAATTTTTCACTTGTCCATGTATCCAAAAGCCACTTGACCACTTAACCCATTTTCCTCATTTTAGGGTTAAACTTCTTATAACCACTTTCAATAATTAGAAAGTCCTCCATTTACTTTATTATTTAAATAATCCTCCTTGAATTTGTCACTTCACTTTATTATTTAAATAATCCTCTTTGATTTTGTGACTTCACTTTATTATTTAAATAATCCTTTTTGGATTTGTCACTTCACCTTATTATTTAAATAATATTCTTTCACTTTGTCACTTCACTTTATTATTTAAATAATTTCTTCTTTCTTCTTTGCATTTGACTTCTTTGACCTTTTGGGGTTTCAAGCCAATCATATGAGGGTCCTTCAACTTTGTAAGGCCACAACTCTCAAACCGTGAGGAGTTATGTGATGTTCCACATACCACCAGAAATGGCATGACATGTACTATCTATCTAGAATAGTCTTACCTGCAAATATATCAAAATTCAAACCATTATATGTCAAACAAACTTGGGTCCATTACCCAAACCTTTGTGCTATCAGAATTCGCTACCAGACTTTCTTCAAGGGTTGACATCAATGAAAACCAACCCAATTAATCAACACATTGTTGGTTGACATTCCTGAAACGATTTTTTCCCAAACTCAATTCACGAATTGAGGATTTTAATCAACTAATCTTGCTGCATCTGTCATGGCTTCCCTGTAACCTCAAATTTGACCAATTCCAGGTATGAATTTGCTAGAACAGATATTAAATTAAGAATATCTCACTACTTGGCCAATTTTCTCAATTTTCCCATGAATTTAACAACAAAAATTGAAGCTTTTGCCCAATTCCACCCAACTGCTTCTAATTTTTACCATGGATGCTCTGCAACTTGAAATTTGGCTACTTCAAAATCAATTCTCTGTGAAATTTCACTTCAATTCAACTTGCTTGGCCCATCCAGACTTAGTGTTGAAAATTGGAGCTCTGATACCATATTGTAACATCCACAACATCCAACTGGGATATGCCACGTAAAAAAAATTGAATTGTATACAAATTAAAACATATACACAAAGAAACTCTTGCAGAACTTTCTATATAAAACTCAAAATAGACAAATACATTCTGCAAGTGCACATATTCATACAGAAGAATAATACAAATACACATGCAGCACACATAGGAAAACCCCATAAAAATAAACGCATAAATAATAATGCAACATGTAATTTAACACACAATTGACACTTATCTTGGTAACAATATCACTAACTCTATGCAGACCTTCCACAAACCTCCCAGCCTTAGACCACGTTGCTCATCACTCTCAGCAGTGGGTCACCCCCAAGATGGGACTAAACTCCACCCAGGTAAATGGATTCCTAACCAGGCTGATGTATCTCAGATAATAGGAAAGACTTTGTCACATGTGCCAAATCAAACTAACATCCTACATTTCCTCATTCCCCACATGCATGTCCCACCCCAAGAAGTGTGCCCCTTCTCTGCTCAATAGTCCTTCGGTTTCCCTACTTCCTTTCCGGGCTTCACCAACAGGCCAGACAGGAAGTCTCAGAGCCCTATAGCTACAGTTTAGCACCTTTGGGAATCAATTCCCAACAATTCTCTCACCTAAAGATATTTTCTCATGGTCGTGACAACCCGCTTCTTCAGTCCAACTCCTAAGCTAACCAGGTACAAGTACGGTTACTGGTATTGGTACGGGTACATGTACAATGATAGTAAGGCATGAATATAGTTATAGGTATAGGTACAGGAAGGTACAAAGGATAGTTGAATGAGTGAGTGAATGATGATGGAATGAATGAATGAATGGGAAAATGAACTAAGTCCAAATATATGTATGCATGTTCCCAACTTGACACTTGTCATGTTGAGAGCTACTTTGGTCCACTTGTCAACATCCTTATAACTTAGAATAAAATAATTATCCATGCTTTATACTTTAAGGAATATTAATATAATATTCCTTTTTGGCTTAATCTCCCTAGCTTAGTCCCTTATCCTTAAATTTTAGCCCCCCCTTTCCTTAACTAGTGGAGTTTAGTCCCCCATACTATTTTATTGTGGTTGGTCTACATGCAACGATGTATTATATTAATGATAAGACATATACAAAAATAGTCTCATTGGCCTTTAACATCTAGGATCTCTGGCCTATTCATCACGTAAGCTTTTTGGCTTATAATAAACTAGCTCACCAGCCTACAAAACATAACATATACACAAAGGCTCTCTGGCCTCAAAATCAAGCGCACTTAAGTTTGTTGTGCGCAGTATCTTGGAATGTGCACACTTCATCATTTTAGTGCGTAGTACATGTGCGCACTATACCATGGAAGGTGCATGCAAAATGATATCAACAACTCACCAGCTTAAGTACATTTTTATTTACATTTACAGTTGGGGTTCGACCTAGGGGTATTATAGAGGAATTGTGGGTTAATTTTTTTCAGGGTAGAGATGTGTTCCAACGTCTTTAAACTATAGTGATATGTCATTCAACGCATAAATTTGTGGTGAGGGAAGCATACACGTAGGAGATACAAGAGATTTTTAAGCTCACATTGTTGGACGCCCTTCTAACCCCTATTGGTACCACTTTGAGTCGTGGCGCATTAGACATCACCTATATATGGACTTGCTCTTCCAAGTACCTCTAGTATATTGGGAGCCCCCCTAGGTATCCTAAAACCATCCATATATTAACTAATTGACCGCCTGACTACTATAGTTCCATCGAGAAAAATGCTTGGGAAGATACTCTCTAATACTTTGGTACTCAAGTAGTATGACTAAGGGTATGGTCTAGCCTCCTTAGTTTGTTCCCTAAGATATTAGGCCAAGTACTAATGTTCGAACCCACACATATATAAGAGAGCTATAGCACAGGGAAAACCCTTGTCTGTAGAAACATTGAAAACCCTAAGCCTTGGATGGAAACAAAATAGAAAAGGAACAAACAATATCTATTTCTATGCAACCTCGCCTCCTACATTCTGGTTGCAAAATTACTACATGTTGTTTTCTATTAAGAGTCTGGGAATTTTGATGTTATAGTATTACTCAGGTCAGAGAATAACTCCACAAAAGTATAAAAAAAGAGTATAGTTGTCACATTCGCACCCTTATTTGGGACCTATCCCATTGGATTCCTCTCTTCTCCCTAATCATAGTGGTACCTATCATTTTTAAGCCTAATTATTTTGTGGACCCAACCCCCTTCCCGACACTCTTATTTGTGACCCTTACCATTGGACTCCCCTTTTCACTGTAATCATTATGGTATTATTACTTATAAGCATTATTTTATATGGTCCCACCCACCCTTGTTGACACCCTTATTTGACACCTACCCCCTTTGCTATCCCTTGTTTCCCTGATCATAGTGATATATGTCACCTATTCATTTTTTTCAGTGAACCCAATCCACATTCCAGGCACCCCCACTTTCCACATGGCCAACACTTGTACCCAAGACCTACAGGCTGAAATAAAGTAGTACAAGCTTAGTTTGACTATCTCGAGGACCAAGTCCAGTCCAAATTAACTAGAGTTGATGTCCAAGTTTACAAATTTGACACCTGATTTGACCAATTAGAGGGCAAGCTTCACACTCTCACTTCCACTCTCCAATTGCTATTGAGCCGATCCCAGGACTCCCCATTCTCTAAACAAACCTCCCAAGATGATGGTGTTGAATCCTCCCATACTACGACCTTTCATTCCAACACATTTCATCATGACCCTCACCTTCCCTGAGTTGAGGTCAATAAATTTTATGGCTCTGATCCCATGGGATGGGTCACTCAAATGGAGCATCATTTTTCTTTACATGGAATTACTGATGATTTGGAAAAAGTTTGTTATGTTTTTCTTTATATGGATCCTGAATGTTGGAAATGGTGGAAATGGCATAAAAAGGCATGCAAGGGATATGTTGCTTGGACCCAGTTTGTTGCCAAGCTTTATGAATTCTCTGACACCGACAACCACTATTTAGGTCGTTTGACCAAGTTGAAACAGACTGGCTTAGTGGAAGACTTCATTACTACCTTTGAGCACTTGACTTTCAGAACAAAGGGCATGGCAGATTCCTTCCTCAGGTAATGTTTTATTAGTGGCCTAAAGGATGAAATCTGAGCCCAGGTCATCATGGCTTGCCCCTAGACTTGGTTGGAAGCTACTAAATGCACCAAAGAATCACAACAATTTTTTTTTTCCTAGAACCAAAAATCTTATTTTATTCCTCACCCTCACCCTACCAATCCTATCCCTCCTGCCACCCCTCTCAAGATCCAAAAATTAACTCAGGTAGAAATGGTTGAACACCGACTCAAGTGTATTTTTTATAATTGTGATGAAAAATATTTTCCTAGGCATAAGTGTAAGGAACATAATATTTGTATGGCCATATGTAAGGATTTTACTGAAGAGGAGGATGAATTCCCCCCTATGGAATAAATACCCCCAAGATATGATACTACTCTGCGTGTTGACCCACCAGAAATTGAATCGTTGATTTCCATGTATGCCCTCACTGGATTCTATTCTCACCAGAGCCTCAAGCTCATTAGTTACATTAAGCACGTGAAATTCATCATCCTTGTTGATAGTGGAAGCACCCATAATTTTATTCACTGTCGAATTTCCCAAGAAATAAATTGCCATATCTGTGTTGTCAACAATTTTCAAATCGTGATTGCCAATGTCAGTTCCATGAAATGTGGTGGGAGTTGTGAAAATGTGTTCCTATAAATTGGTCAATACCACCTAAAATATCATATGTTTTCTATCGACATGGGAGGTTGTGACATTGTGCTCAATGTTTAATGGTTATGCACTTAGGGTCTCATTCTCATGGATTTTAAAGAATTAACCATGTAATTCCAATAGGAGGGACAACAGTATCAGTTCCAAGGAATCATAGTAGGCTACCCTGAGATCATCAGTTCCCATTGAATGGAAAATATCCTCAAAAAATCTCATTAAGACATTATTACCCTACTCCATTCCATTTAATAAATTGACACACCCTCTGTGCATCCTGACCTCCAATCTATCATATCCAAACACCAAGTTGTGTTTTCCACTCCCCAATACTTCCCCCTTCCCATGGTATTCATGATAATTCCATTCCTCTTGTCCTAGCCAGTTTTCCTCCCAATGTTATCCCTTATCATCATCCCTTTGCCCATAAGAATGAAATTGATAAAATTGTTCAAGAATTGCTCGATGTGGGTGTTATATATTCGAGTACCAACCCCAATTCTTCTCATTTGTTCATGGTCCTCAAGAAATAAGGCACTTGGTGCATGTTTCCAGACTTTCATTCCTTCAACAAACTCACCATCAAAGACACATTTCCCATTTCAGTCATTGATTATCTCTTGTACGAATTGAGTGATCCTTAGTACTTTAATAAACTTGATAATTTTTTCTAGATACCACCAGATATGTATGAAATAAAAAGACATTCTGAATACAACATTTAGAAATCATGCAGGTCACTATGAGTTCTTGGTCATGCCAATTGGCCTGTGTAATTCCCCCTCCACTTTTCAAAGTCTCATGAATCATGTCTTACATCCTTTTCTCCGTCATTTTGTCTTATTTTTCTTTGATGATATTATCATCTATAGTAAAACTTGGATAGCACATCTCTCCCATGTGGACCAAGTTCTCCATCTACTCTCTCAGCACCAATGTTTCCTCAAACAATCTAAATGTGTGATTGGAGCCTCATAAGTGGAGTACCTAGGTCATATTGTCAGAAAGGATGGTGTAAGGGTGGATCCTAATAAAATTGAATCTATGCAGAATTGGTCTCACCCTAAAACTCTTAATAACTTGTGTATTATTCTGGGTTTAATGGGATATTATCACAAGTTTGTTCATAATTATGGAAAAATTGTAGCACCTCTCACTGCTCTACTTAAAAAGAATGCTTTCACTTCGACTCCAACAGTTGATCAATCCTTCCACGCCTTGAAATAGGCTATGTGCATGACTCTCATCCTGGTACTTCCAAACTTCACCAAGAATTTTGTTCTGGAATGTATTCTTCAAGGAAATAAATTGGGGAAGTCCTCATGCAAGATGGCAGGCCTTTGGCCTTCACTAGAAAACAACTTTCAAAGAGACATTTTCACCAATCAATCTATGAAAAGGAAATGTTGGATATTATTCATGTTGCGTATCTTTGGAATCCTTATCTCTTGGGGAAAATTTTCCATGTTAAAACTGATCACCAAAGCCTCAAGTATTTTCTAGAATGACGAATTTCATCCTCGAAGAAACAAAAATGGGTGACAAAGCTATTTGGATATTATTATGAGATTATTTACAAGAAGGGTAAATAAAATGTGGTGGATGATTCTCTTTCTAGGAAGTATGAAGAGGAAGGGTCCCTCTTTTCCCTCTCCTTCATTGTACCATATTGACTCCAAGTTGTTCCCCAGGAACAACTGCAAGACTCCAAAATTTCTCACCTGATCCATCAATTGCAAGACCATTCTCCAGTTTTTCTAGGGTACTCTTGGCACAATGATGAGCTTTGCTATAAAGGTCATGTATATTTAATAAAATAGTTCCAACTTAAATCCATGGTGCTTTCTGAGCTTCATGCTTCACCCACAGTTGGGAATTCAGGGTTCACCAAAACCTATGAAAGGGTCAAACATTCTTTTTTCTAGGATGGTATAAAACATGATGTCTGCACCTTTTTGGTTGAATGTGATGTCTTTCAACGCAACAAGGGAGAAACAGTCAAATCTCCAGGCACACTCTAACCACTTCTGATTCCCCTTCTATTTGGAGGGATATTTGTATGGATTTCATTGTTTGCTTACCTAAATTGGGCAAGAAGTCAGTCATCATGGTGGTATTTGATCGTCTTTCCAAATATGATTATTTATATGCCCTTCAACACCCATTCACCGCATCCATAGTGGCTCAATGTTTTATGGATAATATATTCAAACTTTATGACATGCCTCATTCTATTGTCTCTAACAAAGATCTAACTTTCACCAGCAATTTTTGGCAATAATTTTTCAAGCTCCAGGGAACCCAATTGCATCTCAGCACCGCCTATCATCCCCAGACTGATGGCCAAATTGAAGTTGTTAACAAATGTTTGGAAACATATTTTCATTTTTTTGCATCTAACCAACAAAATAAATGGGATCAATGGTTACCACTGGCTAAATGGCGGTACAACACATCTTACCATAGAGCTACTCACATGATTCCTTTTGAAGCAATCTATGGCCAAAATCCACCATCATACATGTTAGGTGGCTCAAAGGTTCAAGATGTTGACAAAATATTATAGTCTCCGAGGCCATTATCCGTACCCTCAAAGAAAATTTGGTCGTGGATCATAATCACATGAAGTAGCAAGACGATCAAGGTCATTTATAACATCAATTTTTTGAAGGGGACTGGGAGTTTCTTCATCTGCAACCTTATAAGAAGACTTCACTCAAAGATGAACATTGTCAGAAACTTTCTCCCAAATTTTATGGTCCTTATACAATTTTCAAGCGAGTGGGGTCCATGGCCTATCAGTTATGTTTTCCAAATCATTCTAAGATCATCTTGTTTTTCATGTCTCCTACTTAAAGAAAGTTATTGGAACTAAGTGCCACACAAACCAGTATCCTTGAGTTGGATTAAGAAGGTTCCATTTGGTTGCAGCCACAAGCAATCTTGGACCAATGAGAGTGTCGTCTTCGTTAGTGCACCATCAAGGAAGTGTTAGTCCAGTGGAAAGATAAAACTATAGAATATGTGCTTCAACCACCATATTGCAACAATTTCCTCATCTCAAGCCTTGAGGAAAAGGTTGTTCTTCAAGGGGGATGGCATGTTAGGAACCTAACCTCCCTAACCCCTCACATAGGTAGAATAATATATTTTCCATGTAATAAAGGCTGACATTAGTTTATAATGCCTATTTAATAAATATGAACAAGTCAATGTAATAAGACCTAATAGAAGCTTTCTCTTCTAGAAATATCTTACTCTAGAATGTTCTTTAGAAGAAAAAAATTAGAATAAATAAGATTAGAATGCATGAGTAAGAATTTTCTTGAGAATTATTGTAATAGAGCTCTGCTATGTTGGAGGTTTCCCCCTCAAAGAGGCAAGTGAGCATTATTTTCTTTCAATAAAGGTATCATTTATGGTGTTTCTCATGAGGCTCGTTTCTTAGAATATGTTTTCTGAGGTGCTCTAAGTTTCAAAGAAGCGGTAAAAAGACTCACCACCGACGTTGCTCAACAACAACTTAGGAAAGATGAAGAGCGGGATAAAACACTGAGACTGGAATATTTCAAATCCCTCCTATATGAATACAAAGAAAGGCTAAGTAAATAAGAACAATAAAGGAGAGATAAAGAAGTCGAACTGGCAAGAAAAGTCGAAGAAGCTCAAGAAAAATACCAGCAGATGAAGAAGAAAGAATCTGAAGAGAAACAAGCTACACTAGAGAAGATTTGAAGCAAAGAACGCCCCCCCTCCCCCAACATAAATTCAACACAAGGAAAGGGGAAACAACAAACACAAGGAAATCAAAGTCAGTCACACCAAGAAAGGCCCATGAAAAGAATGAAAAAGATAAGGTCACATGTCTCGAGGTCTAAGACAACAATCTAGCAAGTGCTAATGCCATTATCACTATAAATCATGAGGCCAACCTAATCAACACCCCGATAGAGGAGTGCAGTCCCTTAGCTTCTATTCCAGGAAGTTTATCACTCACCTCTGAAGGACTTGGCTTCGAAGGAGCAATAGTCGTCATTAGAGATTACTATTACAACCAAAAAACACGAGCCATCGAGAAAATAACCCCTAAAAGGAAAAGGGGAAAATCCGACGACAGCGAAGGAGCCCTCAAAAGAAACATCAAATGGAAATTTGGACCCAATGTGAAGGATAATTCCCTACAGGAAGCCTTGACACTCAATTCCTTTGTAGGTGTAAACATAGTATCAATCCATGAAGTCATAGTGGAAATTGATGATGTAAAATCCAAGGTTACAGAGATGGAAATGACCTTGAATACTATCAAATAAGTGATGACTAGTGAGCATAGGAAGGAAATCCAACATACCAAGAAAATACATGAAGAGAAGATGGATAGGCGGCTCCAGGCAGAAGAGGAAAATCTACAGGCTAGATTTAATCAATCAACCTCACTCACCCAAAATTCCCATGCGAGTGATATGAAAAAGCTTAAGACCTCACAGGACCAAGAGGTAACCAATATCAAAGGAGAGCCGAATTGGGAACTTTAAATGAAAGAGGTGAAAATAAAATCAGGAGGATACAACTAGAAAATGAACTCTTGAGTAAAACTTTAGAAGAGAGCCAAAACCAAATTGTTGCTCTTGAAACCATAAAAACAAAGGCCACTGAGAAAAATGAAGAACTTTGGAACATACAGAAGCAGTTGTTCAATGCACTTGACAAAACTTTGATAGTCAGGTGTGAACATGAAAATTTCAATACGCAAGTGAATATGATGCATGAGAAATACC
>JASDQU010105705.1:66501-96708 GCA_032191745.1 Picea mariana | reverse complement strand
GAGTGTGGAATACGGTTAATGAGAATTCTTCCATTCTTTCTATCTTGCTTCTTCTTTCTCAATTTCTCTCTGCAAATGTGTGTAGTATTTTCTAGCTAGATCTATTCTATACAGGTTGAACACATTTACACCATCGAGTGTTTTCCCTCATCTGATTGAACTGTCCATTTCAACTCATCAACATAAATGGCACTAGAATGAGGGCCATAGAACTAAATGGATACAAAGAATAGCTCTAACCCTTCTCATTTTGTTTTGCAATTGAATAGTCCCTCGTATAGTGAATCTCTTTGAATTCACTATGAGAAAACTCCCCTTATATCGGGTTATGCTTTGAACACACCAACTTAGGTCAGCACTTATTATGCCCCCTCCCATATTGGGTCGTCCTTAGCTTCTCCAAAACCCTCTATATTGACCATTTCAAAAATTGAAGACATAGTAAGACACTTCACTAAACGTACCAATCGTGCTCTCACTAGGTAATTGAGCAAGAAAACTAGACAACTTTCCCTAGACTATTCGGTACATGAGAATCAGGAAAATATTTGAAATACATATCCCTCCTTCTCTAATTCAGACCCTTATTAAGATAACCCTTCATTTGGAACCCTAGAATATCACATCCCATGAGATTTCTCTGACATCCTTGAGGCTTCAAACTTTGGGTTGGAATAATACTAGTTAGTTGGTGGAGCTGGAGTAAGACCATCATCCCCCCCTGAATCACCACCTCACACTTCAAGAAATGAATCTGAAGAAATTTCCGAATAAGGTAACGAACCAGGAATTCAATATGATAATAACATGTATCAGATCATTGTGTTTCAACCCCAAAACATGGTTGGAGCCAACCCAAACCAAAATCAACCTCCCTACCAGCCCTGGTTAACCCCTGATTTAGTCATTATACCTGGAATTTAGCATTATATGCCCAAGCATCCTGAGAAACGTTTACCTAAATTTGACCCAGACCGAAAGGAATCAGCTGAAAATCACATTAAGAAGTTCCTACTCACTGTTAGGAATCATGGAATTCGACATGAAGATGTCGTATGTCATCTTTTTCACCTCTCTTTTGAAGAGAAAGCATCCACATGGTACTTCTCCCTTGAATAATCCTCCATTACAAATTGGGCGACCCCTGAAAACATGTTTCTCGGGAAGTTCAGAGAAAATAAAACACATGCCACTCGTGTTTTAGAACTTTTGAAAGTAAAAATGGACCCAAAGGAATTGGTAAAAGATTACAACCAATGTTTTCTTATGCAAATCAAATGAATCCCTTGTGCCTCTAAACTTGTAGAATATGTTACCATTGAATTATATACATCTTTTTTACCCATATCCATGGCCATGCATGTGAAAAACGTCAAGAAACACACCTTGGAGGAAGCCTTCCAAGAATCCCTTAAGTTTGAAAAAGACTTGCTAAGTTTAAATGGGAACATTGGGTCTGAATATTCCAAGGAAAAGGGAAAAATTGAAGCAAACTCATCTAAACTTTGGAGGAAAAGAAATGGGATGATCTAATGGATATGGAAGCACTTCATAGAATTATCAAAACAATATCCAATGATCTAATCGATCTAAAAAAAGGTAGCAAAAGAAGGATCTTCCATCCAAAAGAAATTATTTTGGTTCCCTCCTAATAAAGATAAAAACTCCCCTCCTATGAATAAAACCAATACTCCTCTGTCGAATAGTATTAATATTGAAGACATTGTCCAACCTCTGCAAACTTAAGCAAATGGAAATTCGACTGAGGTTAACGATGAAGGAGAAGAGGTTCAAGAATAGTAGGAACAATCTCAAGAACCCCAAGAACCTGAAGAAAATTAACTGAATTCATTTTGGTACATTTCCTTTGGTGGAGATGAAGAAGAAATAGAATAAGTGCATGTGTCACAAAACATTGTTACTACAAGGAGTGATAGAAAGAATGCTTCTAATGACACCACCAATACTGTTAATCCCACAACTTCGACCACTTCCACTACCAATCCATCATCATATCCATCCAAGACTTCCCTAATCCTCCAATATTCTTACCTTTGAACCATAAAACAAATGATCAAACATCCAAGCCCAATATCACACATCCACACCCCCGATTAGGTTGGAATATGAATTCCTAGAATACCTGAAAAAGACTAAGGAAAACATTTCCTTGTTTGAACTCATGAAAATCCCACAAATCCAAGAAAATTTTTTCAGGACTTTGGGGAAAACTTCCACCAACTCAAGAGAAACAAATTTTGGATCTAAGAGAGGAACAACCAAGACCAATTTGATGACCAACGACACCCCGTATAAAATCTAGGTAGCCACCAATGCTTCCCTAATAGAACAAAGATCTAGATCTACCACCCCGCCTTTTCTTATCACCTTTCAAATTTTTAACAAGAATATCCATAACTATATGGTAGACTCAGAGGCTTCATATAATGTCATGACCCTTAAGGCTTCAAAAATATTAATGTCAAACATGAACCATCTGACATTCATATTATCCAGTTAGATAGGACCAGAGTAAAATTCATCGAGTAACTAAAGAATGTTTCGATCATGATGTCTTGCAACCAAAAAGTTCATTAGACCATTGACATCGTTGTGGTAGACATACCTAATAACTATGGTATTCTTTTAATTCTTGACTAGTCGACCATGTTGAATGGTTACTTTTCCACAGATTGGTCACATCTCTAGATCCCCTACAATGGTAAGATGAACTAAATCAGGATTGATAGGGAAAGATACATGAAACATGTGGTCACAAAATTGAATGACCCCAATGAACCAATAATGTTTAATAACTCAATCCTAGGGAATTACTCATACGAGACTTTCTTTGGGAACTACACTACTAAAGTATCACCCCTTGCGGAATCTAATACATAGTCTGGAATCCTTCACTGCATCTAGATTGTTGAACCTAACTGTAAAATAGAGAATAAGACTAATAGTCCCTCTGATGTACAATGTAACATAGTTTCTAAGGATAGATTAGAAAACCATACTAACTTTGATAAGCCTACCAAAACAAAAAACAAAATATGAAAACTTAAAACCAACAGTTGAAATAAAGAAAGGGGATCTAGATATGTGGAAATTATTTTTCGATGGATCCAAGTGTTAAGAAGGTGCAGGTATCGGTTGCATACTGAAATACCCAAAAGGAAGAAATATGTTAATTGCATACAAACTAGAGTTTCCTTGCACCAACAACACTGTCAAATACAAGGCATTATTGCAATGACTAAGGAAGGAAGTAGATTTGAAAGAAGAAGAAATCAAGGTATTTGGTGATTATGAAATCATCGTAAGACAGGTAAGAAACACCATCCATTGTCTTTCAAGTCACTTTAAAAAAAAATAGTTAGAGGTTTGGTAACTAATCAAATATTTGTCTTCATTCAATATTAGTTATGTTCCTCTTTCACTAAACTATGATGTTGACTTGCTAGCTAATGTAGTGTTCAGAGTAATACCCTCGGATGGATTGATGCCTCACTCATTCTCTGTTGAACTTTTGTACAGGCCTCCAATTCTCGACAATATCATTAATTGGAGAGTCTTTTATTATGACCAACAACTCATAAAGTTATCACACTTCAAAGATACCTTCAAATACTCTATCATAGATGAAGGTCATCATGACCTCCTAGTGAATTCAGATATTACCGACCCAGCTAAAGCAAATGGCACCTCAAGTTTGGAAAAAAACATTCCCAAAATGTGGTCATACTAGAGAAACTCTATGATCTCCAAGATAAGTTCAAAAAGGTTACCAACTGCAAGACCAATAGTTCATACATGCAATTTGAAGTAGTGAACTTGGGGATGAATACAATGCCTCAAAATGTTAATCTGGGAACAAATTGCTCCCTTGAAGAAAGTTAGTTCTACATAAAATTGTTCAAGGAATACAAAGACATCTTCACTTGGACTTATGCGAACCTCAATATTTATGATACAAATATCATACAACACATCATTCCGATGAATCCTCGAACTAATCCATTCCAACAAAAGTTGAGAAAGATGCACCCTGGCCTTGAACCCCAGGTCAAAGCGAAATTGAATACATTGTTAGCTTCCAAAATCATATTCCTATTCATACATATGTAATGGATCTCCAACTTAGTTCCAATGAGGAGGAAGAATGAAGATATTAGGATCTGCGTCAATTTTAGAAATTTAAACAGAACCTCGGAGAATGATAACTACTCGGTACCTCCCATGGACCAAATTTTATAGTATGTGTCCAGCTCTAAGACCTCTCCCTATTAAATGTATTCTCTAAGTACAACCAAGTCTTAGTGGCTCATGAATACCAATTAAAAACAATGTTCAAGACCAAGTGGAAAACATATGCTTATAGGAAGATGTCATTTAGACTAATCAATGTTGGAGCAACATTTCAACGAGCAATGGACATTGCCTTAAGAGGTTTGCTGGGGGAATTTGTTGTAGTATACCTTGATGACGTTACCATATTTTCAAAGGATATAAAATACCACATATCTCATTTGAAGAAGGTATTCAACATATACAGAAGATATGGCATATCTCTCAACCCTAACAAATCTTATTTTGTTGTTGATGAAGTAAAACTGTTAGGTTTCATCGTCTCCAAGAATGGTATGAAAATTGAACCTGAGAGAACTGAAGAAATTGCCAAGATTCCTCCCCCTCACAACAATAAGTCCATGCAATCATTCCTCGGAAGAATAAATTTTGTGAGACAGTTTGTCCCTAGTTTTGCTGAAACGGTAAAACCCAAGAAATACATGATAAAAAATAATGTTGAATTTATATGTGGGCCTAAAGAAAAGGAATATTTTGATAATATCAAAAAATACATAGCAAAAGCCCCTACATTTTTTAGTCTAGACTTCACTAAAGAGTTCATTCTCTACACCTTCGCTTCCTACATCGCATTCACATTTGTTTTGAAACAAAAGAATCTGGAAGGAGATGAGTTCCTTGTGGCCTTTATGAGTTATGGGATTCAAGGAGTAGAGCTAAACTATCCTGAAGTAGATAAACAAGCCCATGTTGTATTCAAATTTATGAAACAATTTAGGTCATTCTTGCTCAAATCTAAAACCAAGGTCATTGTTCCATACCTTGTTGTCAGGAATCTCCTGATACATAAACATTTGGCAGAAAAGAGGAAAAATGGATTAGATCCCTGTAGGAGTATGACCTGGAGATCAAGCTTGTGAAAATATTCAAAAGAAAAGGATTATGTAAACTAGCTACTGAATCACCATGCAATGAGCTACATGAAGATGCATTGTATTAAGATCAAGAGATGTTTGAAAGAGAAGTATGTTACATCCTTGTCATCTCATACCAATGATTTTGCGAGATGGAATACTACTTAACTCATGGGTCAGCCCCACATTATCTAGATCCCAAAAATAAAATGGCTCTCAGACTCAAGTCTGCTCAATACCAGCTTATGCAAGGAATACTATGCAGAAAAAACTATGCGGGTGTTTTTCTGAGATGTCTTGAGAAGAGAGATGTTGAAAAAGTCCTATTTGAACTCCATGATGGACTAGTTGAGGGACACTATGGTGGAGACACTACTACATGCACAATACTCAAAGCTGGATATTATTGGCCCTCCTTGTTCAAATATTCTCACGTGTATGCGAGGAAATGCCAACAATGTCAAAATTCGACAGGAAGGGAAAATAAATTTTTGTTTCCACTACAGACTATGATTGTCAAACATCCATTTCAAAAATGGGGGTTGGACATGATGGGGGAAATCAATCCCAATTCTTACCAACTACATAAATACATCTTGACAACCACTAATTATTTTACTAGATGGAGCAAAGCGATCCCCTTGAAGATTATCAATGAAAACCATGCGACTTTGTTCCTTGAGTCTCATATCTTCACTAGGTTTGGACCTCTTGAATCATTAGTCTTTGATAATGTGAAATATTTTTCCTCTCTAAAGTTGATTCAATTTTCTCTTGAAATAAATATTAAAGTTAAGTATTCAACGAATTATTACCCACAAGGGAATGGCTTAGCATAATCAACTAATAAAAACCTCATTAAGATTCTCAAGAAAACTGCCAACAACCATTAAAGGAACTGGCACCTCACCCTTCAGAAAGCCCTTTGGGTTGACAGAATAACTCCCAAGTCATTTATAGTTAATTATCCTTTCTTACTGGTCCATGGAAAGGAATCCACTATACCTACCCACACCTTCCTATCAGCCTTGCAATTGGCCCAATATGCATGAGATGAGGCTTTCCCAGTAATGCAAG
This sequence comes from Picea mariana, assembly GCA_032191745.1. Classification (NCBI taxonomy): domain Eukaryota; kingdom Viridiplantae; phylum Streptophyta; class Pinopsida; order Pinales; family Pinaceae; genus Picea; species Picea mariana. Next base: position 90,406 of record JASDQU010105705.1, on the reverse strand, counting down.
AGAGGTTAAACATGTTGTTAAAACTAGAAGAAGAAAGGGACAAAGCTAAAATGAACCTAACACACCATCAAGAAATAATTAAAAAATGGTTTGACAAGTCAACTGTGGGTAATAAATATTTTTAGTAGGGAGATCTCATCCTCAAATGGGATAAATATAATGAACTGAAGGGAAAACGCACCAAATTCTAGAAGTTGTGGCTGAGACCCTATCTAATCCACTAGAAAATAGGTCATGGGAATTTCAGACTTACGACATTGCAGGGAGATGAGGAGGAGCTTCTTGTCAATGGACAAATCCTCAAAAAATACTTCTCCTAATCACCCATGGTGATTTAGTCTTATAGATAGTAGGGTTTTCTATGTTTCCTTTTCCTAGTCTCTGTGATTTTCACCCCAATTATCTTTTGTTTTTCTCCCCGGTTTGATTTTCTTGAGACTTTGTTTCAATTTTCATCTTCTTTTTACACTTGTCAGTTTACAATAACTCATTGTTCACCTCCCCAAACCAGTTTTTCCCCATAACCACAACCCTTGATTGTTTGACTCATGTGATTTCCTTTATCTTTGATTTCCTTTCTACTCAACAATAATTGAGCAGCCTTTAGATAAACGTTTATCTTGATAAGAGATGATGGTACAAAAAAAAGGAACTGGTTCACTCAGACCAAGATAAATCTTATGTCCTACCAACTCAATTCCTTTTGGTGGCCCCTATCAATTATCTTTATTATGTGTGACCACTCCCATGACACACTAGTGTTCCACTCAAAGTTTTATGAATTGTCCTAAAGTCGATGTATTTTTCATACATCCAGTGGTAATACCCATGATTTCCCTGAATCTACTATATCAGTGACTCATGTCTAGAGACCCACAAGAATAAAATTCTGATTGAGACCAAAATATTAAAGTAACTCTCATATCACCCCACTTCCTAATCGCATTCACATATGTTGCAAAATAAATACATAAATTATATATCTAAAATAAGGTAGAAAATCATAAAAATAAGGAAGTTGAAAGCACTACTAAAAGTCTGGAAAGTATGAGTAAACCCGTCGGGCCTATGGATGCTCGTTGGTAGCAGGGCCATGCTTGTATAATACCAAGGCATCTTCGTCGAGGCTATGGATGCTTGTTGGAAACAAAGCAATGTGGGGAAAGAGAGATGAGGAAAACACTTCAGTTCATATCAGTATGTAAGCATTTCTCTATTGGATAACTCTAATGTTTCACTATGGATGCACCAAATAAATTCACATTAACACTCACTAGAATTATGCAGAAGATCACTGATAACGTGCTTTCCCTCTGAATTCTCCTCGGGTTGATTGGTGTGGGTCCTCAATATCTAAACTGTGTGAGCCATATAAAGGTAAGAATGCCATTAATCTAGTTTAGGTCATTTTATTTTGAGTTTGGAGATCACTAGTTCTTCCCAGTAAGTCGCCATTTGTTGTTATGACATAACCCCCCCCACCTAAAATTTTAGTATTAGTGTGGGCTACACATTTATTTTTCATAAGGAATTACTCCTTAACCGTTTTGTCATTGCGCCCTCTCCAAATGATACTCACATCCCTATCTCCATTTTTCACTGATGACGATGCATCATATCGTCGTTGTTGGGAATTAGCATCTCGCCATCACCCTCGTGGGCCTGCCCATATCTATCGACGACAACATGCCATTTCTCTCTCCTCGTCATAGCCCATTTGACACCATCATAACCATTTTTGGATTCCACGTCAGCATTACCTTTCGCACTAGGACCCCACATTGAGAGATACCTAATACTATCTACCCTCTGCATGTGGTAGGTTAACATGGGCTGACACTTTTCGGCAGAGGCTTTTCATCGCCGAAATTTTCATAGGGCACTCTCCTCTACCTACACTCTCTGTCAACGATGACACTACCCCTAATTTCGAATGATTTCATATTAACTCATCCTACGAACCATATGATCTTGGTCATCATTGATTACCTTAGCACCATTAATATCACGCTTGTCAAGTAATGGGCCCCTATGGCCAACTCGATATCTCATCAACATTAATAAAGAGAATATTAGAGCCCTATGGTCATATCGATGAAAGTTAAAAGGGGTTATCTTTCAAAGTTTAAACCTTGTAATTAATATTAAGAAACCCAATCACAAGTTATCATCGTCAGAGGTTGTCCCTTGCACATATTCACATCTCTCATACTTATCAACTTTCGACGACGATGGCTATTCGGCTATCCCAATATTTCAAATTTTTTTGTGCCCTAACGGTTATAACCACCAAACACCCTCGAATACATTTACTCTATTGTGTACTACCCTAACTTGTTCTAAGTTGTATCGCACCTTATTCATTGATTACATTAAGTTCTGGAGGGAATCTGTGAAGCATTTAAAAAAAAAAGCATCAAGACTCAAGGTTTCTCCACTTTCTCGCTAAGCGAAACAAACGTTGTTTCTACGATTTTCCGCTCTCTTAGTTTGATTTATTGCCATCCCCTGTTTTTGAGTGAGTACACTTCAAATTGCTTGAACACTGGTATTTTAGTCCCTGAAATGACCATATTAACTATTAACTTGTTTATTTACGCAAAATGTCTAGGATGCTCACCAGGAAGGGAAAAATCCAAACTTCTCGAATCCAAACAACCATGATGGAATGGAACACTACATCTTCTACTTTGAGATCCTAGATATGTTCGAGAATTAAAGGTTCTCATCTGATGATCCAGACATCGATGCATATAGGAATATATGGAAGATCGATACACACAGTAGTTGCATGCACAGAGTTGTTTCCTTACAATGATGCAACTAAATGGTTTTTTGTGTATCTGCATAAAGATACAGGTATGATACTCAATGCATCAGGCCTCTCGATCCCTTCACTCAATGTGGAAGATATCTGAGCTAAACATCAAACCCTAGATCCTATACTAGTCCTTGTACTTGTACTTTTCCCAAAGGGAAATGCTAAAGGAGGGAAAATTGGTGGAACAAGAGGTTGTCCTATCACTGTCACCTTAATAAGACATCTCTCTCTATTTAGAGATGATATCCCAAGGGAGATGTCCCCGATGACCTGGGGGTTTGAGAAGGCAAAGGTTGAAGTATCAAGAAAATATATCCCCTCTCACAAGTCACACCGATCAAAAAGTCCCAAAGTTTTAAAAAATGAAGCAATGATATGATTGAGTGTACCTACCCAGAACAAAGCAACAAGAAAATGCTATTTTTTGCAAGTACAATCGATGTTAGTTCTTCATAAAACCTTGGACTTTGTCAATGAAAGAAGTAAGTTGATTTTATATGAAGCAAAAAGAAATGTATAACAACAATGTATATAAGATGATAGCTTCACAATCAATGCCTTAAATAAGATTCAAAATAACCCAAAATGATAATCTAACAATAACAAATTACTAGCACTTGTCAGAAGCTAATGAGGAAATGTAAAAATCAACTTTTGTAATTTATTTTAGAGCTTTTACTGCTGTAATAATTGGTTGCAACCTAATTTTGTAACAACAGCAAGAATGTTAGTGGATTAGTCTAATCTAGGGTTAGGAAAGGTTAGTAAATAGCTTGAGGTAGAAGATTTAAGGGTTGTTCTCATCAATCAATCAAATGAAAGGTATAGATCAGTGTATTTAGGGATAATGGAGTCACTTTTTTTAGCAGCAATCTTGAAGGAAACAAATGATAATATGTGAGCTAAGGACAAGAGGGATGATGGTTGAGGTGTTGGTAACCCAAGGCCTCAATCAACAAACCCTAGAAGGATAATGGCTACTAGGAAGTAGGTAACCCTAGGCCCTAGTGGCTTTCCTTATTCTTTAGCTCAAGCTTAAAGCAAATAAAGGGTTGATGAAACAAATGATGCTAGAGTGATACAATGGTAGGGCTCCAGCACAATGATTCATGGATAGGATTTCTAGCAAAATCTTGTAGGTGAAAAAGCTATTAAGACAAGGACAATAACATGTGCTTGGTCTCCTAGGGTTTTAAGCTAGAAATTTCATAATCTTAGTAAAATTCAAAGTAAATGTACTATAACCATTCAAAGTAAATAAGAATTGCAGAAATTCACTTACATTCACAAAGAATAATCTAGCCAATAGCCTAGTTGAAGACTTTCCACCAAGAAAATGCCAAAATTAGCCTCCTCCAAGAGTTGTGTGCCACTTAACTTCAGCCAATAAACCTTAAAGGAGCCGAATTTCAGACCTCACTTGTGTGAGTCAAATAATGATAAAAAATACAAGGGAAAAATCCCTTACTTATACAATCAAAATGACCTTTAATTACAAAATTAGGTCAAAAAGGCTGACATGGCCAATTTACATGAGAAAATCCAATTTTACATAAATTTGTCAAATAAAACCCTAATTTAAACTTGTTAGAGTGATGTCATGCCCAATCCTAGGGTGATGTTAGCCTCCTTGTTGTAATGTTATCCCTCCAAGTGGAACGTTGGGGCCCAAAACCCCTCTAAAATTGCCATAGGTGCCAACCAATGTCATCCTCAAGTTGGGTGTCTCAACTGGGTGACGTCAAGGATTTAAATGATGATGTCAAGGATATTCAAGGGCCAACATCATAGTGGGAGGGAAAAACCCCCATGAGTCTAGGCCTGCCAAGTTTTCTATGGTGGAACGTCCTCCTCACTCTTCGGTGCAAGCCTCTGGTATATGTCTGCCCCTAGCTAGGGTCTCAACATCCATCTGATGGGATTTTAGCCCTATAGAGGTCTGAGATAATCATCTCCCCATATGTACCTTTCCGTCGGGCGTGGTGTCGCAACAAAAAAAAGTACGCACTCCATGGGATCATAAGTCATAGGGATCATAGCAATGTCAATCACATCTAATAATCAAGTTACCCAAACATGTGCATAAAACCTCCCTTTCCCAAACAAGTGCTCAAAGACGTTATGTTATTCTACAAGCAAGGTTTGGAGAGGGTTTCAGGGCGTCCTATTGGGATAACTCTCCTTAGGTGTGTGATGTTTCTAGGTGAAGAAAAATCTAGGTCATGTAAGTGCATGAGATGGTATGGGGGTGTTTGGGCAAGGGGTGCAGTGATGATAGGGAAATATAGGGCTTACATGTGGGTACCTCTGAAGAGGGTGAGTTGCACCTTATGATGGATGAAAATGTTTCCTAACCCATTCAATGCCTTTTTACTTTTTTATCTTTTTTCTTTTTCTTTCAAGAGAATATCTGAAGGACACTGCCCTAGCTTGGTGATTAGTGGTGACAGTGTTACCCATAATCATTTCATGGAGATGAGAAGGCTGGCTCATGATGAGACCCCATTTCTCTTGGTTATGCTACCAAGAGCCACTACCCTGGCGTGGTGACCAGTTGAATAGTAGTGTCATACCACTACATTCCCATGGACCTAATAGGCTAGCTCGTGATGAAACCCCCTATCCTCCAACAAGGTCTTGAGTTTATTTATTTTATGGGTCCCTCCTTTTTCTTACTGATAAGCCTTTTATTTCTTTCTCAGGGATCCTTGGGCGAAGCATTTGAAGGTTTGATTTTTTTTGGCTTCTAACTTTTTCTAGCTACTTTTACCCTCTTGGCCTTTATCCCCTTCTTCCCACAAGGCAAGGTACAACCCTTTACTATCTTAGCAAACCCAATGCCCGAACCAATGTAGGGGAAACATGAGAGGGAAGATGATGAAAAGTGATAAGTATGATGGGAATGGACAATGAACTTTCATAAACCCGCCCGGTGGAAACTCACTCCTAAGGGAACCAACTTGCTAGGGCATTATGTCATTCCCCCAAGGTATGGGAAAGTCAAAAGGCATAAATTCCAAGCACATGTCATGAAGCAAAAGAGAATTAAATGCACATATTCAAATGTTTTGAGAATCAGAGTGACACATACCATGATACCCAGACTCATTACCTCATGGAGAAAGACCCATTGTTGCTTCAGGACCAGGACGATAGGATGGATGCTACTGCTTCTGACAGGATGGAGGCATTGAAGAAGAAGGATGGGCCCTCCAGGGCTAGGCTCAATTCAATATGGCTCTCGGTACTCCATGTCTAGGAACTGTGGGCCTCGAGACATAATCTCCTTAGTTATACCTAGGCTAGAGGATAACAGTCGTGAACAAGTATTTTCTAGAACAATTTGGGGTTGAACATGGATACTTTGAGACCTTGATGGAAGATTGTTTCTATGATGAAGAATGGCCAGTGAAAAAGGGTGAAAGGCATGTCCCTACACGATACCTCAAGAGCCCTTACAGGGTACTAAACACCATGTTTTTCATACTTTTTATCAAGGATACATACCTCAAGAGCCCTTACAGGGTGATAAACACTCATTTCAGGATGGAGTGGTTTCCCATGGCATACATGGTAGCCCAGAAGGGAAAGCGTTCAATTGGGAGAGCATCCTATATTTTCAGCATCATGAAGCTAAGCTAAGATCCCAAAGGTATGAAAAACCCTGACTTATACATGTCTTCCTACCTTATATACATTGTATGTGAAGCTAACTCATTCCCTGCATTTAACTGGGCCCGGACTCTAGAAAAGGGCCTGATCCATTTGTATTGTTCACAACTATGGGAAGCCAACTGCCAAAAATATTTTTACAACATTTGTAATTACTTCCTTGATCCCTTGCATAAGGCCATCTTCGGTCTCTTCCCATACAGAATCTCTCTTGGGGCTCTCAAATATTTAAAGGAGATCAGGGAATGGTACATGAATACGTACTACACTTACATCCAGATCTATAGGGCCACAGGAGCACCACACATTTTTCCCAAGTATGTTCCTGATAAGATATTAGTCAGGGAGGCTGCATACCAGACTGTGGAAAAGGGGGCCACCGCCTACCTTTCAGAAAAAAATAAAAGGTATTGGCCAATTTTCCCCATCCAAATAGGGTCATACTCTCTAATGAAGAAGAAGCAAGCCGAAAAGGAAGCAGAAACACTCAAGTAATTGTTTCTTTGTCTCGGAGAGCTCAAATCGCATGACCTCCAAAATGTGGTGTATGAGCACATGAAAGTCGTCAAGTTGGCACTGCAAATTATGCATGAGGCTTGGTTCTTGTTAGCATTGAAAGTCACACTTTTACTGCTAAAGTGTAAGCTCATCACCCATCAATATGTTTTAAGGTAAAATTTATGATAAGATGTCAAATGGATCAAAACTCAGTCAAAACAACAAAAATCACAGAAAGTTCCAGAAGATATGCATCAGCAAATGAGGTCTTGGCTAATTTAAATCATGGTTTTAAAGAGTAAAATGGATAGATGGAAGACTTTAGTGAGGAAAATGAAATATGTCTACCACTCACATCAGTCAATACTAGCATACATATGAGGAAAACCTTTTGATATAAGAAATTATTTTAATCAAAAGATAAACTCTGATAAAATTATAACAACATCACAACAAAACCTTCATTGTAATACAGATACAATAATTCAAGTGAATAATTCAAATGACAGTAAAATCAGAGTAAGATAGAAATAAGATGATAGGAGAAGAACTAATTTATATTAATAAAAAAGTCTCAAGTCTGATACACAAAATCTAGAGATGGCTCTGTAACTTCACAATTTCAAAAATATGAGTCTCATTACAATCCTTCAAACCTTTCAATGATTTCCAATGTCTATCTTATAGCCTAGGTTGTTTATGACAGTTTTACAATTTTAATTCCCCCTCTTGCATAGTATTCCCACACATGAAGGTGGAGTAACTATAGTTATTCAACAAAAATAACAAACTTGCCAAAAACTAGGCTAATGTTGGTAACCTCCTTAACATCTTTAATATGCTTGATGGCATGTACTTTAAGCACATATCCCTTTGTCAGGTGTCCCTCCAGCCTTCAATTGACCTTCCACAAAATTTCATGTACTCATCTACCCATCTGGAAACCATTGATTTCTCCAAAACCTCCAGAGCAAGAGTTTGCAACACCAGCTTGTATCAACCAGTTCGCAATGCCAGGCACTGCGAACTCTCATGTAGCTACTCTTTTCATTTGAAAATGCATCAAAACACTCCAAAAATATTCTCAGTGTCACCAAATTCTATAATAATATATGGTCATGATATAAGACTAAGAATATTAACACATCCTCAATTGAACATGACTTATCAAACATGACTGTCTTCAAATTTACAAAATAGAAAAACATGAAACCGTCAAAAATTGGTATGAGTCAAAGTGTTCATCTTCTTCCTTTTCTGAATCTGGAGCTCCTCTTGGTGGCAGCTTTAGTTAACATATCCAGATTCTTCTTGGCCATCTCCTCTATGAAAGGTTGCATCTCCATCTTATCCTTTTGATCTGACTCTGGTAGGATTTGTTTTTTCTGTATAAGTTTCTAAGCTGCCTATGGAGAGGCCGGAACCTTTTAGCTATAAATTTGTCCTTGTCAATAGTTTCACAACACATTTCCATGAGTCCATTAAGATTCTTATTTTCAACCAAATCCTCCCTTTTCAGTTTATCAATTTCAGTCCTTGCCTCTTTAAGTTGTATATTGAGCCTCTTAAAGGTAGGATTTTCTGGAGGAGTATTTATGTCTATAATCTCAATCTTCTCCTTAATAGGTACACTTTTACCCTTTCTCTGGATGGGAGCTCCCACTGTAACTTCCTTCACAATGATTTATTGTTTTGTTGATGCTCTAGTAACAAGTCTCCTAGCCCTGACCTTTTCTGTAGCGGGTGGTGAAGAGAACAACAACTTTCTTCCTCTCAAACCTATGGCTCTAGTTGAAGAAGTCTCTATTGGATTGGGAGCTAGAAAAGGTGAAACCTCTCTTTGTGGAGACTGAGAATGTCCTCCTTCTTCTTCATGTTCCTTTGTTTCTTTATAATTTTCAACAGTCCTAATGCTCTTCCTCTTCTTGCTCATCCCAAAATGTACAAACTTTTCAACCTTAAGAGGGATTTGTACCTTAGACTATGGGGTAGGATCAATGTTTAGATGAAAGTGTGAAGAAGTAATAAATTATTCCCATTCCATGTTTTTATTTCTTAATTATTCCATCACCAGCATCTTTATCAGTCTTGAATGGAAAACACTTGTATCAACTACCTTAGATTTATCCTGAACCCTCTCAGACATTTTGTCAATACTTCTAAACAAGTAGAAAGAAAGATTCATAACATCTTTCCCTGTGAAGTGTAGCAGTAGCCTTATATGGTATTGATAAATCATGTTAAATAACCCTTCATAGGTAAAGTATATTTGAGTTACCTTCAACATCTTATCAAAACCATCCAAGATATGGTTTATGGGAACACCCTTTGACAAATTGTCTTCTTGGAATTCTAGTTTGAGGAACTCCCTTGAAAAGGCATCATTCAGGGTCATGGACTTGAACCATCTCTCCCCAGTACTAGGTATCTCAGTGGTTGTTAATATAGTCATTTAAGATACCTTAAATTCCAGTGTCCCAACCTTGGTCTTGGTTCCATCAAAGTTTAGTGTGAATTCCTTAGCCACCTCTGGGTGCCCCCTCTACATTTTCTGACATAAATTAATGCAGCCCACTCTTTGGAAGACCTCCCTGATCAGGGGTTCCTCAACAACAATTCCATATCATAAGGCTTTGTCCTCACAATGTCCCCTCCTTTGCGAGCCTTATTTTTTTTATCCATTAGTATTAGCTGGGAAGACTTTATCGCAATGCTGAATAATTACCCATAGGTCAAAACAAAGAAGTGGGGGAAATGACCACTGGAAAAAATGAGAAAAGGCCAAAATTAATTATCACAGTGACAATGCTTCTAAGTAAGACTCAAATTGGCTAAAACTAGGGTTAATTTAATAATCAGATAAAAACGGAGTGTGAACAACTGATGAATTTGTAAAAGACTCTTTTGCAAGGGGTGTTGGAACAAAGAGTTCACAGCGTTGGTTGACTACACAGAGTTTGCAGCACCATGGAAAGGGTTTTGGAAAATTTGTGTGGGATAATTGATGCATAGGCCATGGATTAATAAATAAGGTAGCCTAAACCCATGGATTCTTATGGCTTCAAGGGATAAGATACAGAGCATGAGGAGAGAGTTCTGAAGCTTATTGACAGATCAGTGAGATAGTTCAAAGTGTCAATCACCAGTTCGCAGTGCCACAAAGAAAAACAACCATTAACCCCTTCCAGACCTTAAAAAAAGGTGTAAAAGTTCATAGAGTACCTGGTAGCAACCTTGACACTCAGATCCTTTGTAGGTGTAACCATAATATCAATCCATGAAGTTGCAGTGGCACTTGTCATTGCAAAATCCAAGGTTACGGAGTTGGAAACGACCTTGGAGACTATCAAAGAAGCAATGGCTAGTGATCACATGAAGGAAATCCAACATATCAAGCAAATCCATGAAGATGAGATGGATATATGGCTCCAGGCATAGGAGAAAAATCTATAGGCTAGATTTAGCGAATCAACCTCACTCACCCAAAAGGCCCATGCGAGTGAGATGCAAAATATTAAGACCTCACAGGACCAGGAGATAACTAAGATCAAAGGAGAATTGGATAAATTGAGAACTTTTGATGAAAGAGATGAAAATGAAATCAAGAGGATACAACTAGAAAACGACCTCTTGAGGAAAACTGTAGAAGAGATCTGAAACCAAACAACTTATTTTGAAACCATAAAAACAAAGGCCACTGAGAAAAATGAAGAAATTTGGAGAAAAGAGAAACAGTTGTTTGGTGCACTTGACAAAAATATGATGGTTAGGTGTGAACAAGAAAAGTTCAATTTGCAAGTGAAGACGATGCATGATAAATACCAGGAAGCCCTGGAAGCTCATAGCAAAATCATAATGTGGTAGGACTCATTGTAGGCATCCTCAATCCCAGAGACCCTACTGATGTACTTAGATGAATGAAGGATCTGAGATCCCCAACTCTTGGATGTAGGAATTGCAACAATTGCAGATGTCTTAAAGACTCAAGAGAAAATCACTACATCAAGCACAGAAGTATGGAGATCAACCGACAACCTGCTCTCACTATTCATAATGGACCCCCTGAGAGATATTGACAAAGTTTCATCAACTCAAATGATGGTTGAATATGTGGATAACAAAAGAATCCTCAACTAGAAATCCATTGAAGCAATCGGTAAAATCAATGCAGAGGTTATAGAAACAAGATTAATTTAGTCATCCAAAATAATTAACCTAACAGAAGATTTCATGCAACATGTTGAAAAAAGATTAAGGAAAAAGGTCACCATCCCCATGTGAAAAAGCAAAGAAGAACTGGAAATAATGCAGTTGGATCGAGTGGATTCCATACTCAAAGACTTCAAAAGCTGGAAGGCACTCATAGACACAAAATCACAACTATCAGAGCACTCTTGAGAACCACATTGTAACCAAAATTTTGCAGAACAATCATTTCACCGTAATCATGCCAATATCTCAATCAGGAAAGGAAATTGAAGCGTCTCTTTAGGATCCCAAGCATTCGGAAGATAAGGAATATGAATCAATCCCATGGGGATTCTATAAAATGAGATGAATGTAAAAGAAAATAGGATTTTTTTTTCTTTTTTGTAAGATGATCGATACTATTATTGTTGAACGAATGAAAGAACAAGAGAAAATTACAGAGATGATGGAATTCATGTGTATGAATACGATTATTCAATTTTATGCATATATGTTTCTACAATTTCTGAATGTTGATCTATGAATTTCTTCTAGGTTAATATTCTTTCATTTACAGTTGTTATTATATTTATTTTACAAGTACAACAACTTGGTGATTTGGTTTGATAATCGATCTTATTGATTGTAATTGATCACTTCGTCAACTATTAATATTCCTTGTTATATGATTTTTTTATATACAAGTAATACCATCTTCTACGGTACTCATTTATTAGACTGCACCTAATCAAGATAGGTTAGATTAGAATAGATTAGACCATGCATCTTAGATTGTTAAGTTATTCATCTTAGTGTTAGAGATAGCCAGTTAGGATTATTGTTTTTAATTCATATGAGAACCTTCAGTTCTCATATTCATATTAGTCAGTTTATTAGTTAGAATGGTAACAGGCCAAAATCTAGTTGGAAGCGCTATCCCAAACAAGAGGGGGTCTAATTGGGACCTACCATCGGGCGTTTTCCCTCATCTTATTGAACAGGCCATTTTGATCCATCAATAGGTACCTTGACATTCGTTCTCATCACTGGTGAGTTGTCTCACATTGGTTAACGATTTACATTATTGTTTGATATGCCAATGAATTATTTCTATGTTTGACTTCAAGTAAATTTGTTCACATAAATTGAATTGTACAACTATGGGATAAGGGAGAAGACTATATGGTTTTATGGGATCAACAATAGCTTGTAGTGGCTCTTTTTTCTTTTTATAAAGTATCCTATAGTAGTATTTCATCAACATGTTCATATATTGTTCCAATAAAGGTTGTCATTCAGTCTCAAACAACAACATGGCATAGTTCAATTTGTTGGCAACCACCATAGCTCCTTTTCATTCATTTTCTTTTCCAACAAGTCAGCAAATTTAAATCATTCCTCACAATCAACAACAACTTTCTCATTCTCAGATGTTCAAGTGTCCTCTCAACTCTATTATAACTCCTATTCAGCCTATAATCAACATACATCATGTCCCACAAGTTTCTATTTCATTATGTAGTACAAATTTGAATTCCTAAACAAAGATAAAACCTAAGGTAAACAAAGATAAAACCTGAGGTAAAATTTGTGTAAGACTTATTAATTCATTGAAAATTTAGGGAGACATGATGGATAATCATTGTTGGTATAACACTTCATTCATTTCCTTCTTTATTTCTCAAACCATCGTTCATGAACTCCATCATTGTTAACCATCTCTTTCCATTTTTTATCCAACATGCATAATAAACTCATACTCTTATTATAAGACCATACAATGAAAAAAATGTTTATTGTGGTACATATAAAAATGACAAACAATATCTTCATCATATCCATTCTATCCTTCATAAAGACATCCTTCTAATTCTCTCTAGAGAGGTTTAAGCCGTGTACTTTTCCAATTTTTATCTATCCAAGCATACACCACAAGTAAATTTGGTCTCCAAAATAAAATCAAGAAACAGAGTGTAATAGAGAGGAGATGTTGGGTCACAAATTTATTAGAATTGCGCCAAGATGTGGGTTTATGGCTCTGACAATAGTTTACATCCTTTTCAATTCTTCAAAGCAGTAGAACTTGAGTTTTGATTCAGTATTCAACCTTTATTTTCAGTTTGTTTCTAACAAACAGAGTTCATATTTTCCAAACTTTCCAAAAAATTTAAAGTTTGCAAGCATGTATAAGGGTGAAATTTGAGTCATTTATGTTCAGAACAACATCAAAATATCCCTATCAGCAACAACATTAACTCCACCAGTTCCATTTTTCTTCAGTCATCAGCATTGGTTGAGTTTTCAAATACTTTTGTTCATTTCGGTGCAGGAACTGTATAAAAGGTACAGGAAGACCTGCAAGTGAATTTTTTGGCATTTTTTTTAGAAGTTTTGGATAGTGGAAGGTCTTCAGTTCTTAGTATTTCAAGCAGTCTAGAGGTTTGTTGGGTATCATATGTAATTCACATGTATTCTTGAGCATTTTTGCTAGATTCAATAGGAAAGATTCAGAATTATTATGTTCATTATAGTGATCTCCTTAGCTTCAAACTTTTCTGCACAAAGCTGAGACCCAGCATGCATATCTATAAGTATTAATGACTAAACAAATTCTGAGGTAAGCATGCTTTTAAATTATTTTTAATTTATTAAATACAAGGGAATTTCATTATGCTACTCCTCTTATGCTTTTCATTTTACCCTATGAATTCATACTTTATCTTTATCTTTCTATCCTATTTCTATATTACTTCGTTTTCATCCACTCGTATTATTTTCCTATTCCCTCATATCCTAAATTTACCTACCCTTATCCTTGCATCATACAGTCATATGTCATGCTCCCTTACCATTACAGTAGCATCCAATATTATTTTACCTGATGACATTCCATAATCCATTACCCATATGTAAACGACCCATTACATACCTCATATACTTGCACCTCTCTCTCTGATGATATTCCAAGCATGATCATCGCATGATCACCCACTAAATTTCTCATATACAGATTATGGTTGTCTCCTTATCATATAGACAAGGCTCGACCATTTCATAATGACCCATGAACTTGCATGCAATTGATTATAGATTTAACTACCAATATTCATTTGGAATCATCGATGGGATTCCAAATGAGATACATGTATAATTGTATTGGCCCTTGAAAACCACTGTCTCCCATCCGGCCTTGCCTATCATAATTTTAGAGTGTAAGAGTGGAGTTTTCTCTCTATTCAGTAACTATGTTTAAAAATAGTGGTTGATTATCATGAGCCATTGTCTATGCACAATCGTGAATCTTTTTCGGAATACAATGAATGGCGCACAATTTTCAAGGTAGCGGGATGGCATAATTTCTTTGCTAAATTACATAGTTTCGATGATCAAATTCTATTCCCGTTTTCTAGGGGTTTTGATGGATGAGTGGCTCAAATGGGTAATTTGGTGTCAGAGAAAACATTGACTCATGTTATTGGCCTTCCAAGAAAAGGGGAGCCATAAAAAACATTTCAGCAGTCGATCCCTCATTTATACCACCTCCAGCTCGAAGGGTTACCAGGAATATGGCAAGGCAGAAGAAATAACCCCTACTCATTAATCGCATGAAACAAGCAATATCCAATTGTAGTAGACAGTGAAGAGAAAGACACCAGAACAATTGGAGATATCCTTAGAGATGCAAAGAAGAAGTGGGTCAAAATCCCAAATCCTCCAAGCGTGTTACCTCCTAAATCACCTAACAAGAAGGTCAAACCCGATGCACCACCATATGATCCTCAACATGATAATGAATTAATCCTCCAATCCATAGGTAATATCTTCATCTTTTGTTGAATTAACGAAGAAGAATTAATAAAATAATAAATTGAAGAAAGAATTGCAAGAGTTCATCATTCTAAATAGATATATATAAAAGGTGAAAATGAGCAATTGAAAACAAAAATTCAAAAAGATTTGAGCGAAGAATGAGAAGCTAAGTTATGAGAATAAGGATTTGTATGAGAAGTTCATTGATTCCACCCATCCATTGGAGAGAATAATCAGTATAAAAAATAACGGAGAAGGGGGTAACCTCAACATCTTGATTGATGTTGTTGGGCTTCGATAAGAAACCTAAGAGGCCATTAAATTTTTGTCAAATTTTGTGGACTTGTCAGAATAGTTGTTCGCATGGAAACATGAAAATACAAAGGAATGGGGGAGATCATGTATGTAGGTATATGCTTCGCACAACAAGGTGTTAATGCAAATTCAACTTTCAAAATTGGCTCTAAAAATACTAACACATGTTTTGTTTTCTCATATACAAGTGTAACCACTAAATTAGACACTTCCCAGATGAATTCTAATTTCAAATTTGATGGCAAGTGTGAAATGTTATTTAGTTCTATTGTGGATGCAATAGGAACCCCTTGAAGGTCCACAATATCTTTGTTAACCATGCATGGATATATGATGATCTAGTAGAGGTATTGTGCCATTTGGAAAAAATTGGGCATGGGAGTTTTGTGCCATTACTTTAGTATCCTATAAAAAATTGTCCATCCCCAAGTCAAGACTACATTCAATTAGCTCTAGCGTGAAATATACATTGCCCCTTTTTCTGTCATATCTTGGTACCAATCCTAATTGTACCATTCTCCTACAGTCAACTATGTGAAGCAGTCGTCACTTCCTCTAACAGGGAAGTCAACATCATTTTATTCCAATGTTGGTTTTGTTATCCCCATTTTGTGGATAACTAAGGAGATTATGTCTTGAGGCCCTCATGTTGCAGATATGGAGTGTTGAGAGACTACATGACCAATAGTATCCTTTTGCACAGTTGGAGACCATTCTCACCACCATAGAGGTCACATATTTTCAGATGGCATCCACCACATTAGTTGGCTTCCAGAAGGCAATGGGCCTTGCTCCTTGAGGTGCAATTCAGTATTATGGTGAGCATCATATCAATATTTAAGGCATTTAAGTATGTTGTATCTTAGATTTCTCTAGATTTCATGATATATTCTTGGACATTATGTTTTGTTCCCTTCTTCACCTTGGTGGTTGACATTGTGCCCTAGTAATTGGTCTTACTTGGGGATGGTTTTTCTACTAGGAACTCCCTTGAAGAGCCATCGTACCATTCTCGACCATACTTACCACTTTTCATCACTATTTCCCCCCATTTCGTTATCTCTTGGGATTTTAGGGTGTATTGATCCAAGAAGGGGTTGTCCCTCATTCTATGGGAAGATGGGGCTGAAGGCCCAAAGGGATTGATGTTGGGTAAAAGATAAAATCCTATGTATGAACCTTCTATATTCTTTTCCCAGGGATCACCCAAGAAAGAAATGAAACACTTATCTTTGAGAAAAGGGGGATCCAGAAATAAAATATGATAAAGAATGATTAAAAGGTTAGTTGGAGGATATGAGGTCTCATCATGAGCTGGGCTATCATATCCATGAATATATAGTGGTATGACATTACCATCATCTAGTCATCAAGCCAGGGTAATGGCCCTCAATTTCATGGCTAAGAGAAAGGGGGTCCCATCACGAGTCAACCTTCTCATTTCCACTAGGTGTTTGTGGGTGACACTGCCATTATCTATACACCACGCCAAGGCAGTGGCCTTCAACCTTTCCCTAAATTTATGAAAGAATGAAAGAATAGAAAAATAATGGGCTTGGAAAAAGTGCATTATGGACGAAGGTACCACACACCCTCAACAAAGGCACCCATGAATGAGACACTAAGACCTCTTGTATGTCATGATCCTTATGCCCATTATAAAATTCCTCTGGGTTGATATTTGTACTTTTCTCAAGGATGAAGTGTTTTACTTTGTTTGGTTGTTCATATATTAACACAAACAGTTTATGTATAATGTCATGCCATGATATATCAGTTATTTAATAGCTTGGGTACACATTGGAAAAGGACACTTCCCATAATATTTGTTTTCCTTTATTTATTTAATAACATAAATACATGAATAAATTTCAAATAGCCACACGCAGTAAGACATTGAAGAACTTGGTGTATATATCCTGAATTCTCCCTTCTTGAATGTTGAGATTTAGTGTATGGAAAAACAAATAGACAACAACAATATTCCTTGAATCTATAGGCCTGTAAACTCCTTTACCCACATAGTAGTAACATATATCAGTTCATATGGATGTGTATGGTCCTGTAGGTGACCAGATCAACCCACTTTCTACAAAACTCAGCCAACACTAATTTATAATGGTTGTAGGCTACCCCTTCAGTGAGAATGCATTTTAATGGTTGTAGATGAGAATTTTGGTACAATAGCAAGAGACAAAAGTAAGCCTAATAGTTCTTGAGAAAGACATTCGACCCTAGCTACTAATGAATTCATTCACAGTGCTAGCATGACTTTCACACAGTCAAAACAACTCCTAGATATGAGAAAATAACCCAAGAATGAAGTCGATCCACCCCAATATTCAATATGATTTCTAAATTGCTTCCCCACGTAGATATATAAGTCCAAAATAAATAAAAAGGGCCAGAAATGATCAGCTTGACCCTGCAAATGAGTCAATGGCTCAATCAAAGGTAAAATGCACCCAACACATAAAGGAATGCGCCCAGAAATTAGAATATAGCGCCCAACAAATAAGAACTCAGCCAAAAAGAGGAGCTGGACCCAAAATATAATGAAGAACTGAGCTTCCAAGCAATAACTCATTTTCTCTGCCACAAAATCTCCCAAAACCTTCCACCGCTGCAAGTAGATTTGTTAATATTTTCTGGTAATGAAGAACAATGTTGAAATCTGAGTGATTCTGATATCAAGACCAGCTAGGGTGTATCATTGCAACACCAAAACTAGTATATAAACAAGGATTTCCAAAACCCCTAGACTCTCTTCTCAAGATCTCTCAAATTTATTTTCCAAAATTAGCAAATGTAAGAATGAGGGGTGCCTCCTTATTTCCCCTTTTTTATTTCTCAATTGAGTTATTTCCCACTCACTTTACTTTTATTTTATTTTTAAAGTCACTTTATGCTTGCACACTTTATAATTTTTAAGTGATTTCATTTTCCTAATATCTGGAATGTCCCCCCTTTTCCCCTTTTCATTTTATAAAGTTATTTCCTAGGGAAAAGTTGAGTTCCCTAGGTAACTTTTCTGACTTAGCCTACGAGAACCAAGTTAGGCTAGTGGAACCACTCCTTATGAATCCTAGGCCAACAGGGACATTACAGTCCTCCCCGCCTGAGATTGCTTTTCCTCAAGAAAATGAAATCTAGGATGTTGCAATATCTACTCTTTGATGCTCGTGTTCCTTAATTTTCGCTCTCTAGTCTCCAACACCTCCTCCAGAATTAGAATCAACTACCCCTCCTCATCCAATGGTGGTAGATCTGTAGAGGTGACAACATGTTGTCCCACTGCCTTCTTGAGGCATGAAACATGAAAGACATTATGTATCTTACACCCCTCTGGAATATTTAACTCATAAGCTACCTCCCCGACTAGCCTCGAAATCCTTTAGGGACCATAGAATTGTGGCTTCAATTTTTCTTCCCGTTTAATTTTCAAGGATAACTCCCTATATGGTTGCAAGAAGAGGTATACCAAGTCTCCCACCTCGAAAATGTGCTCCACTCTATGCTTATCAGCATACATATTCTATAGATTATGTTCCTTTTGCAGGTTATCTTTGAGAGTTCGTAGCATGTCCTAACTCTCCTGAATCCAATATTTGGCTTTGGGTGCCTGATTGTCCCCAAATGCTCGGTCCACAAAGGTGGTGGAGTCATAACCATACAAAAATTAATTCCAGTTTCTCTTGGGAAGATCTGTTCTACCACGAAGTCTGCTGAGAAAATGATCTCAAAAGCTAATCTGGATGGTTGAATCATCCTATCCTTTCCCTGAGTAAGGGTTGGCATTTTTGAATCCTCTCTACTATTTCCTCGTCACAGTTAACAAAGACTATTCTCGAAGACCTTAGATGACCGAATAACTTCCTTATCGAAAGATGACCCTGGCTGTGCTCCTACCTTTGCCCCTAACGTTGGGACCGGGTAAACTCCATCTTGAGAAAATGTATCTGTGGTGGCTAGTTCCCGGTAGATCCTAAAGAACCATAGCCTACAACACCAGTAGCAGAGACAGTTGTATGAGAATCTTAAGAAGTTCTTTGAAAGGTGTCATCCCTATCAACATGTGATAGGTGGTGTTATAGCAATGCTCACCCAAGTGCATCCATTTGGTCCATGCCTTCTATTTCCCCGATACATAATTTCTCAAATACCCCTCGAGCCATTTGTTCACAATTTCATTTTTCCCATCAGTATGAGGGTGATAACTAGTACTGGGCATTAATTATGTCCCTACGAGTCTGAACAACTCCTGCCAAAAACCCCCTATGAATCTGTTGTCTCGATCACTGACAATTGTCTTAGGGAGTCCATGTAACCGAAATACCTCTCTGAAGAACAATTCTTCTACATATGCTGCAGATTATTTGGACAATATGGAAAAGAAATGGGTGAATTTATTAATCCTTTCAACCACCACGTAGATACAATCCTTCCCTTGAACCTAAGGCCGTCCTGTAATATTATCCATTGAAATTCTCTCCCATTTTTATTCAAGTATGGGAAGCGGTTGGAGAAATCCTACTGGATGGGTATGTTCCACCTTATTCTGCTAACAGATGTGGCACTCCCGTACAAACTTCAATACATCAGTATTGAGACCCTTCCAAGAGAACCTCTCCTGAATTTTTCTATAAGTCTTCAGATATCCTGGATGATCTCTCAAAGGAGAATTATGTGAAACATATAGAATTTTGTATTTCAACTGAGATTTTGGTACTAAGTAGATCTAGTCCTTATAATATATGATGTCATCAATAACCCTGTACTTAACATCGGAGACCTGACCATCAAGTATCTCACAAGAAAACTTGTTTTTGGAGTATTCTACCAATAGAAGTGCCTTCCATTCCGTTGAAATCTCCATGAGAGAGAGAGTAGGTATCTTGGATAGGGCGCCAACAACCACATTATTTTTTCCTTTCACATACTCCTTTTCAAAATCATAAGCTTGGATTTTACTGATCCATTTTTGTTGTCGCTTGCTCAACTCATTTTTATCCATGATAAACTTCAAGCTATTATTATCAATCTTTACCTTGAACCTCTTTTCCACCAAGTACTGTCGGAATTTGGTCAAAGCATGTATTATGGCCAACATCTCTTTGTCATATATGGAGTAATGTCGCTCATACTCTCGGAGTTTGCGGCTCTCAAACGTGATTGGGTGACCTCTTTTCATCAATACATATCCTATCCCAATTCCTAAAGAATCACACTCTAAGATAGTGCTGAGTGAAATCAAGGAGTGCTAAAACATGGCATGAACTCATCACCTACTTCATTTTCTTGAATGTCTCCTGGGCCTCCTCTATCCAAAAGAAATCCCCCTTTTTGGTGATATCAGTCAGTGGCATTTTCAATTGTGAGAATCCTTTAAAAAAATTCATGTAGTAAGTGTAGAGACCAAGGAAACTCTTTAGTTACGTCACATTCCTGGGATTTGGCCACTCAATGATCACCTTGATATTTTCTTGGTGAACGTGTACCCCATTCTCCCCAATCACCTACCCCAAGTAGAGAATATTTGTCATACCAAACTCACACTTGGATTCCTTTTCATATAGTTGTCGACTCTCTATAATACCAAGTACTTCATCAAGATGTCATAGATGGTCTTCCCATGTTTTGTTGTATATGAGGATGTCGTCAAAGAAGTCCAATAATAACTTCCTCAGTTTCTTATTGAACATATGATTCATGCACGATTGGAAAGTGGCAGGGACATTAGTTATACCTAATGGCATAACCAAAAACTCACAATTCCCATACTGGCATCCAATGGTTGTCTTAGGTACATCCTTCTCTCGTACCTTAATCTAATGGCACCCTGATTGAAGACCAATCTTCAAGAAACATTTAGCTCCCCTGAGCTCATCCATTAATTCATTGATCTTGGGTATGGGGTATTGATTATTGATCGTTTTCTCGTTTAGAGCCCTATATTCAATACACATCCACAGAGTACCATCCTTCTTCTTGATTAAGACAACAGAAGAGGCAAACAGGCTAGAACTAGGGCGGATGTGGCCCATTTTCAAAAATTATTTGATGGTTTTTTAAATCTCATCCTTGTAAACTTTAGGGTGTCAATAGGGGTTTGTGATAATTGCTTGAACCCCCTCTTCTAACTCTATTATATGCTCAAAACCTCTATTAGGTGGAATGCCAGGAGGAATGTCACCAACTACCTTATGATGTTTGCAGAGTAATACCTATAAGTCCTTGGGAAGTTGTTGCAGATGGTTTGGTGGCTCTCTGTCAAAAATAAAACAATATGCATCCCACTCTATATCAACATGCCTCATGATTTCCTCCATTTTTTGTGATGACACAATCTTCAACGGGTGCTGGTGCATGGCTCGTAGGACCACTTTCTTTCCATTCGGACATGTGAACTCCATCTCCCTGGTCCTATGATCAATAGTGTATCTCCCATTAGAGTAAATCCATTGAAGGCCCACCACTACATTTGTGTATGGTACATCCACCATGAATAAATCATCTATCATTGAGTATTTTCCCATGGTTATTGTGATCTTGGGAATCCACCTGGTGCAACTCATCTGGTGGCCTCATGGTATGACTACTGTGAACCCATCGAATTCCTCTGTTGGAATTCCTCTCCTCTCAACCATGTTAGTGTCAATGAAGTTATGGGATGCTCCCCCATCAATCAAGACTATCACCTTGTGCCCCTGTAGGACACCTCTGACCTTGAAGGTATGATACCTTGAAAATCCTAACATTGAGGCCATGATTGGGACCTTAGCCCCAGCTTTTGAAGATTCATTTCTTGATGTTGGATGTCCCTGGTCCTGTGCCTGATCCACCTCTTCATCCTCATCACTCTCACTACCAGAGTATACCTAAATGTAATGGGCCTTGCCCATTTTGTCCTTCCCAACGCATCTGTGTCCTCGTGCCCATGGTTCCTGACAACTGAAACACAATTTATTTTTCCTCAATTCTCTCCTGGTCTCTTCATCCAGTTTGGGCTTTCTAGCCCATTCTCTCTGAGGTGGTATGGTATTCTTAGTCTTTGGGGTAAAAATGGGTTTGGGTGGAAGTTTAATTTTATGTACTTCATCTTGCATGTCACGATCTCTGATGACTACATCCTGTCAAGAGGTAGGCTTGTAAGCCTTGACCCATCCTCGTAGAGGCTCTGATAGCCCCTAATAAAAAAAATCACCAAATGGGCCTCTGAAATTTCTGTCACCATCACAACAACCCTATGAAACTCAGATATATAAGTCTATGGGCTACCTGTTTGCTTGAGTTGAGCCAAATCTCTGAAGTGAAGCTCTGAATCCTTCTTATCAAATATCTCGATGAACCTCTGTGTGTATTCCAGGTAGGAAGCGACCATGGCATGTCCCAAGGTGACTAACCCATGGTACCACGAGTCATGGGCCTCACCATCTAGGTGCAAGGTGGCCAACTTAATGTCATTTGTATCTGTCATCTGGTGCAGCTCGAAGTAAGTGTTGAGCTTTTGCACCCATGATCTCACAAATCACTTAGAGCCCCCGTCAAAGTTGGGAATGGTGACCTTCCCAAGGGTATGTTGCAACTCAAAATTTTGTGTCATGTCCCTCATGGGCCCTCTCGGTCAGTTTCTTCTCTTCATATTGCAGAACTCTACAAAATACATGGCTAAGTGGAAATCATCTCTCAACCTCATGTACTCCTCTAAATATGCCCTATAGGGCTCATCTTGAACAACCCACATCAATGGACCTACGACATCATTCCCCAAAAATTGAGGCATAGTGGGTCTAGGGGATTTGATGTACAAGTGGGGGTGGCTCTGCATGGTATTTCGTGAATGGCTACTCTCTCTATTATTTGATCCCCCATCACCATTATGATTCTGCTTCATTGGGAATTCCAAGGAATTCTTAGCTAGCTGCCCCATAAGTTCCATCGTGACCTTTTGACCCTTAGCCAAATCATTCAAAATATTAAAGAAATTGTTGATGTTGGCAATATATTCTTCCCCCATAGTCCCTTTTCCCTTAAGTGTGATAGATGGTGTTTCCTCTCCTTATTCTTCTTCTCTAACCACTTCTTCTTCTTCCCACAAGGGGGGATCTAGTGTTCTTCCCCTATGTATTCTATAGGTAATGCTCTACTCAACTTCTTTTCTCATAAATCTGATTATAAGTGACCCTCAAATCCCACATATGCAAAGGAACATGCTCTAATACCACTGTAAAATTCCTCTGGGATGATATTTGTATTTTTCTCAATGATGAAGTGTTTTACTTTATTTGGTGGTTCATATATTAACACAAAAAGTTCATGTGTAATTCCATGACATGATATATCAGTTATTTAATAGCTTGGGTACACAAGGGACAATGGAATTGCCCCTAATAATTGTTGTCTTTATTTATTTAATAAGAGAAATATATAAAGAAATTTGAAATAGCCACACACAGTAGGATCTTGAAGAACCCGATGTATATATCTTGAACTCACCCTTCTTGAATGTTAAGTTTTGGTGTATGGAACAAGAAATAGATAGCAACAATATTCCTTGAATCTATAGGCCTGTAAACTCCTTTACCCGCATAACAGTAACAT
>JASDQU010105705.1:55975-66224 GCA_032191745.1 Picea mariana | reverse complement strand
GACTGATATCTCTATGTGGGGAAGAAATTTAGACATCAAATTTCTTCCCCACATAGAGATATCAGTCCACAATAAATAAAAACGGGCCAGAAATGATCAGCTCGACCCCCCCAGATGAGTCAATGGCTCAATCAAAGGAAAAATGTGCCCAGCACATAAAGGAATTTGCCCAGAAATTAGAATATAGCACCCATCAAATAATAACTCAACCAAAAATAGGAGCTCGGCCCAAAAGATAATGAAGAACTCATCTTCCAAGCAATAAAATTTTTTCTCTGTCACAAAATTTCCCAAAACCTTCCACCGCTATGAGTAGATTTGTTAATCTTTCTGGTAATGAAGCACAATGTTGAAATCTGAGTGATTATGATCTCAAGACCAGATAGGGTGTATCATTGCAACACCAAAACCAATAGATAAACAAGGGTTTCCAAAAACCCTAGTCTCTCTTCTTAAGAGCTCTCAAATCTATTTTCCAAAATGAGCAAATGCAAGAATGAGGGGTGCCTCCTTATTTCCCCTCTTTTATTTCTCAATTGAGTTATTTCCTGCTCACTTTACTTTTATTTTATTTTTAAAGTCACTTTATGCTTGCACACTTTATAATTTTTAAGTGACTTCATTTTCTTAAGACCCATGTCCCCCTTTTTCCCTTTTTCATTTTATAAAGTTATTTCCTAGGCAAAAGTTGAGTTCGCTAGGTAACGTTTCTGACTTAGCCTACGTGAACCAAGTTAGGATAGAAAAACCACTCCTTATGACTTCTAGGCCAACAGAAATTACACCAATTGAGTCTTGACCTAAACCACTTCACCCACTTTACATGTCTTAGAGAGGGATCTCTTGGAAACTCTCCTTAACCTAGGGTGAGATCTACCCAATAGAACACCTCTTCAACCCTCCCATATTCAATATTGGCAAGTTGCATAATGTCTTTGAGCACTTAATTGTTTGAAATAGTGATATTTGATTCACATTATTAGGTGGCTCATTTATTGATTGGATTCACTTATCATGATGTTATGACTTGATATCCTTGGAGAGCATGCTTGTTTGTCTTTGCAGGACCTAGTTGGTGGACAGTTTTGGAAGAACAAGCCTAGCTTGGAATTCCATGGGGATTGAATCCCACAGGTGGATGCCAAGGTACCACATGCTGGATGAGAAATATCAAACTTGGAAGGCCTAGAAGATGACTTGGACAACATAACCTATCCAACACATGCCAAATGTTTTTCCAATGAGAGGCAAAATGTCAGTTCTAGAGGCATGATGTCACCTAGGAGGGTTAGGGTTTGGTGGTGAGTTGACATGCATTGGCACATGGATTTTTTGAAGGGGCTTGAACCTTGATCATGAAGGAAGTTGTTTTCATGCTTGAAATGTGGCTTTGGGAAGCCTTTCCACTCTCCTCAATCACCAACGACCTCCTCCTAGTGCCAAAACGTCCCCTAAAGGGGTGACATCCATATGACTAGGGATTTCTCTTTGTGCAAAAGTGAAATTTAAATGGAATGTTTAATATTACTTTGTAAAAGGGGAAATATTTGGGGTTTTGACCCTTAGTATTGTGGTTTATCCTTAATTATGTGGACAAACTATCTTAGTGACATTTTGTATAAATAAGAGATCATAAGATCTCATTTTATCATAACTCTCCCTCTTGTGAGAAGTACTTGGTATAAAATTTTCGCTATACTTGGAGTATTTTTCCTTTTGTGCTAAGGAATAATACTTTTATGGTTATGGTTGATGATTATGATGGTGTGTTATCTCTAGGAGGTCATTTTCTTTCTTTTGTGGAGGTTTACTTTGGCATGTTAAGGATTTTTCTTGAATGGTATGGTTTCTTTACCTTTTCATTATAATTTGTAATTCAAGTAAGGTTGTTTTGGCCACGACTATATAGGAAGTATAAGGATATACATCCCTATCCTAGTTTCCACCAAAATTGTTAAGCTTTTAAAGTTATTTTGCAAGGGTTTAATTGAGGAAGTAAGAGGATTTACACCCCTCATATTCAAACCCTAGATAGGTTGATTTTCTTGGGAAGTAAGAGGATTTACACCCCCAAGGATTTAGTAACCCTAGCTCATTTTTTTTGACCCAAGTAACCCATAACTAAAGGCACTAATCTTGCATTGGAGAAACAAAATATTGCATTAGGAAACGTGATTTCTTGTCCTTTTCACTTTTTGCAACTTGGATTGTCTTCCTTGTGACTTGGGAAGCTCACAACCACTAGGGCATCCCCATAAAAGGTATACTTCTTGTTGTTGTTACAAATTTACATCTTCATCCATTAGGGATATAGAAACCCTAACTTATTTGCTTGAATAACTCTCTTATCAACCATTGGAATTTGCCCAAAGTTTGCACACTTACTCTCCTTGGTCTAATGCACTTTCTGGAAACGTTTGGAGGATTTTCATTGGCTGATTTTCTTGCTGTAGTACATTGAATTTTACATCCATAAGTTTGATATAATGTTCTATAGAAAAGTGTTTACAACAGCCTTATCTTTTCATGCTAGAATCTTGGTCTTTCATCTTGAGTTTAGCTAGTCTTTAGCCAGTTTTTATCTTGTTTCTTCTACTCGATATATAGAATTTATTTTTCATATTATGGTGCCATTTTATTGCTGATATACATTTTTACTAACATATGATATTAGGGAAAGCAAGATTAACTTGCTTGTCCAATTGATTACATTGCAATATATGCTTGTTTTTCGTGTGTCTAGGGAAGGTATTTCACCATTTGCAGGTTACTCAACATACATGGCAACCCTTGGACCTTCCCAAGACTTAATTACAATACCTTAATACCATTTAAATTTTACCTCTAGGGACTTCATCTCCATATTCATCCATCTTCATCTCATTCCCCCTAGGGTCATCAGGATTCCCCCCTTGAGGTGACTACCTCACCTCTAAAGTGACTAGAACACATCACTAAGGTGAAAGTGAGTAGGTGACCTCTTGTTTGTTTCCATTTAGTGGTTGGGTAGGGATTTTCCCTACCTACAAATTGTGCGATAGCATTTTGGCATCGTTTCCAGGGAGGATTTTGAATCCTCTTTGAAACCCTAACGACACTTTGGCAAGCTATCCCAAATCCTTTACCTTATATTTCCTGGAAATGCCACCTAAGGGATGTTCCCTTTCCACCTTTCTTTATGAGATCATATTGAATATCATCTGGTGACTCCACCTTCCCAGAACCCACTTTTCCCTTATGTTTTTCCATCCTTTGGTGATTCTTGAGCTCACACGACAAATCCATTAAGGTATTACCTTAAGTAATGGAACCAAGGCCTCACGGTACTTACCATGGGATTTCCATAAGGTTTATCCCTCCTTTGATGTTCAGGATATTCTTGGATATCCAAACCATTTTCCAATAGAATGGAGGGTAAATTGCCCCAAATTTGGTAGTGATCCAACTCTAGTAGTCACCCATGTTGTCAATTCTATGAAGTATGTTTCAAGATTAGATGTGCTACATGAGTATGTGATAATGATTTTTTTTTTATCTTCACTAGAATCAAGTCAAAAGGATTGGCTCACACACTCATGTAATTCGAAGAGTATAATCTCATTGAAGAATTTCTCATGCATTGTTGGCCAACTACTCGGAGTTTGGAAGATGATTTTCAAGAGCTCAAACACACTCTTTGCAGAGAAGGTTTTCCGATCAATGATGTGACAATAGATGAAGAAGTGATCGAAGAACATACTCATGAAGACAAGCTTGAAGAATATCCTGATGAAGAAAATTCGGACGAGACATTTGATGAAGACATCTAGGCCTTTGTTCCTCCTGCACATCAAGAAGAGAAAATGATGAGTTGTAATCATTTTTTAATATTTTGATCTCACTTTATTCCATAAATTTGTAAGTAAAGAAGCATTAGAGGAGCCCTTGGATGTGACATATCTTTTTGAAAAAAGGAAAACACAACACTTTACATTAAGAATCAAACCTCGTGTGATGAAGAGGCAATGGAGGAGCATGCCCATGAAGAGAAAAAAGAATCTTGATGAAGCACAACATGTTGAGGCATATTTTTCTTTGCTCCTGCTTGATGAGGATGAGGTCATTCAAAATTTTATTCCTCCTACACACGAAGATGAAGAAATGATCAACCTCAATGATACAAATGATCTTGTGCAAGACCTCTCTGACATGATTGATCTACACATTGATGATTTCATACAGGTTGGGAGACATAGATGGGATGTGAGTTTATTCAGTATTGATAGAGATCCAATTTATGACATTGAGGGTAGATCTCAGGTAGAGGGCGTTGAGTTTTCATCATCATAGGAGTGGTCCTCATATGTATATGATTCATATGTTTGGAAACCTGGTGATGATATGGTTACATATTTTTCCCCCCCTTCGAGGATGACTTGTCACAACATACTCAGAGTGATCCTCAGTCATCCTTTGATACATACCCTTTAGAGGATGCAAATTTGTTTTATGAGGACTTTCAAACATCGTGCTCAGTTTTTTAGGAATACCAGGAGGTGGCCACCTCAGAGAAATCAAAGGTTCATTCTTCAAAGTAGAAATATTTTCATCTTGGATATTTTCATGAATATTCTTAGGGGAAGAGGAAGTGTTTTTCTACACCTAAGACTATTCCTTACATATTATCCTCTTCTCCAAGATACCATGCAGTATTATTATGATCTCTCATTTCCTCTCATACCTTGACAAGCAATGAGTCTTTGTGCACAGATGAAGATGATCCTTCGTCCACATATAGTAGCCCCCTTCAGAGATGGATTGATCAGTCATGTGGCTACACTTTCAATCAGGATGATCGGGTTGATGGTTTCTCTCTCCAACAAGATTTCCTCCCTCCCAACCATCTCCATGAGTTTTTTTTTATTATATATCCATTTATGATCATGATAATTTTGTGCTGGACTTATCTTTGTTGTTTCACATGATCAAGCAGAAGGGGAGATACTTTCATGAGATGCTCAATTGGTTACACTAGTTACACAACTTCACCTAACATCATCTATTGCCTAATCTCCAGGGCCCCAAGGCCCCAGATAAGTAGGTAGGTCATATTTGCCCTAAATTTGCATATTGATTGCTCATATTAGTTTAGATGCATTTCATTTTCATTTTTATCTACTTGCATATTGATTTCATGCTTAATTTAGAAATTTTTGAAAAAATGTCAAATTTTTTTATTTTCTAGATTAGGTTTCATTTTGAATTTCTATATATATATATGGATGAAGGGTGATATCACCACCCTAGATACTCTGATCCCTTTGTCTGATTTTTTGGTAGGCACAAGTCTACCAAGAGATGTTGTGGTTGTCATGCACTCTACGATGAGAACATGTGCCCAAGTAGGAGCGAGATGTTATCCGCATTTTGTGAATAACTAAGGAGATTATGTCTTGGGGCCCTTAGGTTGTAGATATGGAGTGTAGAGAGACTACATGACCAACATTATCCTTTTGCACAGTTGGAGACCCTTATGACCACTACATAGGTCACATATTTTTAGATGTTAGCCACCACATCAATTGGCTTCTGGAAGGTAGTGGGACTTGCTCCATGAGGTACAATTTAGTATTATGGTGAGAATCATCTCAATATTTAAGGAACTTAAGTAAGTTTTATCTTAGATTGCTCTAGATTTCATGATATATTCTTGGACATTATGCATTTTTACCTGCTTCACCTTGGTGGTTGACATTATTCCCTAGTAAGTGGTCTTACTTGGGGATGGGTTTGCTACTAGGAACTCCCTTAAGAAGACATCGTACCATTCCCAACCATACTTACCACTTTCCATCACTATTTCCCCCCATTTCCTTATCTCTTGGGATTTTAGGGTGTATTACTCAAGAAGGGATTGCCCCTCATTTTATGGGAATAAGGGGATCAAGGACTGGAGGGATTGATGTTGGGTAAAAGATAAAAGCCTATGTATGAACCTTCTAGATGCTTTGCCCAGGGATCACCCAAGAAAGCAATGAAATGCTTATATTTGAGAAAAGGGGGATCCATAAATAAAATATGATTAAGAATGATTAAAAGGTTAGTTGGAGGATAGGAGGTCTCATCACAAGCCATCCTATCATGTCCATGAATATCTAGTGGTACGAAATTACCATCATCTGGTCACCAATCCAGGGTAATGGCTCTCAGTTGCATGGCTAAGAGAAAGGGGGTCTCATCACAATCCAACCTTCTCATTTCCATTAGGTGTTTGTGGGTGACACTGCCATTATTTGGACACCATGACAAGGTAGTGTCCTTCAACCTTTCCTTAAATTTATAAAATAATGAAAGAATGGAAAAATAATGGGCTTGGAAAAAGTGCATTGTGGACGAAGGTACCACACACCCTCTACAAAGGCACCCATGAATGAGACACTACGACCTCTTGTATGTCATGAGACCTATGACCATTGAGTATTGACCCAAACCAATTAACCCTCTTTACATGGATTAGAGAGGGATCTATTGGAAACAACACTTGACCTAGGGAAATATCTACCCAATAAGACACCTCGTCAACCCTCCCGTATTAAATCTTGACAAGTCACATAATGTCTTTGAGCACTTAATTGTTTGATAGAGTGATATTTGATGCACATGCTTAGGTGGATCATTTATTGATTGGATTCACTTATCATGATGTTATGACTTCAGATCCTTGGAGGGAATGCTTATTTGTCTTTGCAGGACCTAGTCGGTGGATAGTTTTGGAAGAACAATCATGGCTTGGGATTCCATGGGGCTTGAAGCCCATAGGTGAATGCCAAGGGCCCGCATGCCGAATGAGAAAGATCAAACTTGGAAGGCATAGAATATGACTTGGATGACATAACCTAGCCCTTGCATGCCAAATATGTTTCCTAGGAGATTAAAAACGTCACTTCTAGAGGTATGACGTCACCTAGGGGGTTATGTTTTGGTGGTGAATTGGCATGCATTGGAACAAGGATATTTTGAAGGGGCTTGAGCCTTGATCATGAAGGAAGTTATTTTGATGCTTGACATGTGGCTTTGGGAAGCCTTTCCACTCTCCTCCATCAACAACGACCTCCTCCTAGTGCCAAAACATCCCCTAAAGGGGTGATGCCCATATGACTAGGGCTTTCTCTTTGTGCAAAAGTGAAATTTAAATGGATTGTTTAATATTACTTTGTAAAAGGGGAAAGATTAAGGTTGTTGACCCCTAGTCATGTGGTTTACCCTTAATTATGTCGACAAACTATCTTAGTGACATTTTGTATAAATAAGAGATCATAAGATCTCATTTTATCACAACTCTCCCTCTTGTGAGAAGTACTTGGTCTGAAATTTTTGCCACACTTGGAGTATTTTGCCCTTTTTGCTATGAAATAATGCATTTATGGTTATGGTTTATGATGATGATGGTGCACTATCTCTAGGAGGTCATTTTCTTTCTTTTGTGGAAGCTTACTTTGGCATGTTAAGAATTTTTCTTGAATGGTATGGTTTATTTACCTTGTTATTATCATTTGTAATTCAAGGTTGTTTTGGATAAGGATAGATATGGAGTATAAGGATATACACCCCTATCCTAGTTTCCACCATAATTGTTAAGCTTTTAAAGTTATTTGGCAAACGTTTAGTTGAGAAAGTAAGAGGATTTACACCCATCATCTTCAAACCATATCTAGGTTGCTTTCCTTGGGAAGTAAGAGGATTTACACCCCCAAGGATTTAGTAACCCTAGATCTTTATTTTTTGACCCCATTAACCCATAACTAAAGGCACTAGTCTTGCATTGGAGAAACAAAATATTGCATTGGGAAACATAATTTCTTGTCCTTTTCACTTTTTTCAACTTGGATTGTCTTCCTTGTGCCTTGGGCACCTCACAACCACTAGGGCGTCCCCATCAAAGGGATACTTCTTGCTGGTGTTAAAAATTTACATATTCATCCATTAGGGCTGCAGAAACCCTAACTCATTTGCTTGAATAACTCTCTTATCAACCATTGGAATTTTCCCAAAGTTTTCACACTTACTCTCCTTGGTCTAGCGCACTTTTTGGAAAAGTTTGGAGGGTTTTCAGTGGTTGATTTTCTTGTTGTAATACATTGAATTTTACAACCATAAGGCTGATATAAGTTTTTGTAGAAAAGTGTTTACAATATCCTTATCATTTCATGCTAGAATCTTGGTCTTTCATCTTGAGTTTAGCTAGTCTTTAGCTAGTCTTTCTCCTGTTTCTTCTACTCGATCTCTAGAATTTATTTTGCAACTGATCCAGATAATGTTCGAAACGAAATGAAAGAAAATAAATTACAATGAAATAATCATGAAACTTGCTAGAAACAGAGAAATGCAGCAATACTTGATTTCTATTAATGAAATAATTGTAAAGAGACTATAAAAATACAGAGTGCAAGACTCGCTAGAATGGTGGCAGCGTTATCTCTGAGAAGAGATGTGACCATTACGCTCATTCACAAGAAGATGATTACAATAAGGATATGAAGGCATTTTTATGTTAAACAGGGATGCCAAAACCCTAGACATCCAAAAACCTAACCCTAGGATATGAAACGCCAAAAGTCATGTGGGCCCCATTTGGGTAATTTAGTACATTAAGTTCCTAGGGTCGTAACTTTTGTATACAATCTCTATTTTAGGTGTGTGATAGCTCGTTGGAAATCTTTTTTCGATAGCTATGCATTACACCATCAAAATTTGACTTCGTTTATAGTTTGACTATGCTGAGACAAAATAACATTGTTTAGGGCCCCAAAACGGCCCTAAAAGTACAACAATATGTGTTGACATGAAAAATACAAAATAAGCCAGTTGGATTAGGTGGGAGGCCACCAGTATGCACCTGGAAGATGTGTAGAGCTCTAGACAACCCTGAAAGTGTAGAACCCACGATTACAAAGAAGCACAAAAGAACGTGTTGAACTAAGAACTGGCAAAAGGAGCCAGTTGGAACAGGTGGGTGGCCACCAATATCCACCTAGATCAATCCTCCCCCCTTAGGAAGAAATGGTCTCTATTGTGTTGAGGGCCCACAGAAGAGGGGAAATCATGTTTTGAATATGAATCTTGGTGAGCTACGTGCTTTTTTGGAGAAGTAGTTATGCTTGGTTTGTGGAAGGTTGTCACAAATCGGTTGTTGATGGGGTTGAATATGCTCCACCAACCTATTGTCTCTAGGTTTAATGGGGCATGTGTAGGCACCATTGTAGGTGAAGAAATGATATCTTCTTTCTCTTTGACAATCTGGTTTTGTTGGATATAAAGTGTTGAGGCTGCAGTGGTTGTAGCAGTCTTTTGTTCATCCTTTGAACATACTCTAAAGAGCATGAATTTTGTAGTATGAGAGATTACCTTGTGGCACTGTTTTGGTGGAGTAGTAGTCGGAACTACCTCTGGTATCTGAAAGAGCTGACCTCCTAGAGTAATAATGACACTATGGGGTCTAGACTCATAGACAATGTTCTCCCCTATCCTAGGGATAACTAAGGATATTATGTCTCGAGGCCCACAGGTCCTAGACATGGAGTACCGAGAGCCATATGACTTGAGCTTGGCCCCGGAGGGCCCATATTTTCTTCAATGCATCCTATCTAGCAGCAACATCATCCATCCCATTGGCCTAATCCTGAAGTAGTAGTGTTAAGAACCAAATATCATTATAGTATAGAAAAACCTCAGAATAAGTACTCAACACCTTGAAAAAGAACGAATTTCAGATAATAAGCCTCTTCAAGGGGGAAACCTCCTTTTACCCCACATAAATGTTCAAGTACAAGATGATTCCAAATGAAAATGTCTCCTTGGTATTTATAGGAGACTAGGAGGTATAATTACAACTAATGGAATAAATCCGACATAAATAAAATAACATTACTAATGTAATATGCCCCAATTAAGGGGCAATGAGCCAATATTAGGGCTTAACATGCCCCTCCCCTTGAGACAAGTGTTGTCTGCAATGCTTGAGTAACTATGGATGCTTATGTATAAAAGACTCTTCTTCCCAAGTGGAATCTTCATCCAGTAGTTTCCTCCATTTAATGAGATACTCTGAAATGGATCTATTCCTCAGCTGGCGAATTCTTGTGTCAGTGATGGATTTAGGATCCAATATGATTTTTCCTTCCTCGTCAAGTTCTGGCAATGTGGTTTGAACTGGGATCTTGTCACCTATAACCTTCTTTAAGCATGAAACATGGAAAACTGGGTGTACTCG
>JASDQU010105705.1:38903-55875 GCA_032191745.1 Picea mariana | reverse complement strand
CCAAGGAAAATTTGTACAACTATATATATATATATATATATATATATATATATATATATATATATATATATATAATTGTATCTCTTAGGAGGATAGTTTTTTAGGGTTTTTAGGAATTTGATACTTCCCTACGATTTTTAGGCTTTCAACCTCTACTATTTTTGGTGAGGCCTCATGATGGAGCTTCTAGAGGAGGTCAACTCCCCTGCATACAAATATGCACTTGTTGGTTTAGGTTTTGGTGCATATAATTATAGTGCAACCTAAAATGTACTTCCTAAGAAATCCACCCTAATCAACAAGGAGGCAACTACAATGAACACTAGTGACATTTCTATGATAGATATTCAACAACCTGATATTGTTGCCAGTAAGTGGAAACTAGGCCAATGCATTCCAAAAGAAGAGCAGATGCCTAAATATTAAATTTGCTCAGTTCCCATCGACAACTATGTTCAATTTATGAAGGATGAAACTATCATTGGAATTTTCTTTGGGAATTTGACCCACTAAAAGAGATCTAGTGGCCTCGATCAATTCTTTTTGGGAATATAAATCTGATGTTGTGCTCAAACTTTGATACAAAGTCTTCTTCATGGAAATATTTCACCAACATGAGTATGGGGAAATGATCTTTGAGAATGGCCTCTACTTGTTCTCTTCTATAGGGTTTAATCTATGAAACTTGATAGAGAAATTTAATGTAGATAAGGAATATTTCACCTATGGACCTATTTGGGTATGTTGATACTCCCTTCTACATGTGTATTGGGATGAGTAGATGCTAGAAGGCATTGGAAAAATATTGGCCAACTTTGTGAAAAAATTCTAGGTCATAAAATAAGGTAAATATATCTATTACACTCAAATATAAATATAAATGAATGTTTTAGTCCCTATACCAGAATCAATCTATCTCAGCTATCAATATTCATACTGGATCTGAAATATGGACTATGAGTTCATCCACTTTCAATGTCGCAGATTAAATGAGAATGGGAATCTCTTTTATGATTGTCCACTGAAAAATTGTGCTAATCCTATGAAATATAGTAGTCCATCATATGAAAAAGTATTTGTAAAAGTTTCAAACATACACTGATCTAGTAGGAAACTGCCAAAACCGGATCTCACTAAATACAATGCCTCGAAAATTAGCTTTGAAATATTGGAGAACCATCCATAGGACCTAGTTGATTCCCACAATTCGAAGCCCCATATGGACCCCTCAATGTCTCAGTAACCATATATCCCTCTGGCCAAATTTTTTCAACAAATGTCCAAGGAACCTTTTATTGTCCCCTTTATTCTTGCAGTTCCAGATGTTTCAATCATGGGTACTGATGTTGAGGATGGAAATGATGGGGAAATGGATGATATGGATTTGGAATGCATTGAATTACGGTGTATTATCGAAACATGCCAAAAACAATATCTAAAATCCATTTGGGATGATCAACGATGATGTGTGTATCATGTCATCACTCACAACAAAAAAACCTCCTCTGCTAGTAATCACCCTACAATATACAATCAAGAGAATGGAAGGTTGTACTGTGACAGGGAGAGTGTCATTTATCTTGAAAATAACTCAAAATTCAATTCAAGTACTAATAATATACATCTCAGGTACCATTTCATACGATCTGTCTTCGAAGATGGACATTTGAAGTTGGAAAAGATACGCACTAGCGAAAATCCTACAGACATGTTAACAACGAGAGTAATTGGGGAGAAATCAGGTTCCTTCTCAGTTTGAGTTGGTATTCAAGCATGAAGGTGAAGATGATAAATTTTCCATGTCCAAGAAGGATCATAATCCAACAGATACAATAGTGGTGGAGTTGTTGAGATCAGACTCCAAGTGCGAGATTGTTGGTTGTGGAGCTTGATACTCTTCCTAATTCAAAGGTTTATTGTTTTTAGTGATTTTGTACCCCATGAATACTTATCACCCTAAAATAATGCAATCCCATCCACGCGGGGGAGTTGCAGGGGGGGATTTCCCCCCCTGTGGGGTTCGAGGGCAAGTGGGCCCCCAAAGGAATTTTTTTCATGTAAATGTATATTGTAATTTCATAGTAGATATGGACCGTTCATTATAAGGTTGCAGATATGACTGTATAAGTTATGTTAGGTTTTTTTTCCGTAAAAAGAAACCCTCTTTTATGAGGGAAATGTATTGCAACTATGTATCATTACGAATATTGTATTTTGAGAGAGGAGACTGTGAGAGAAAGAAGAGAAAGTTATAGCGAGTGTGTTGTAGGTTGTATCCCGTCATTTGTCGGATAATAAAAAGAAAGGACCTTGCAATTTCTATGGTGGATGTAGCTGAAACTGGGTGAACCAAGTATATATGTGTCTCTATTTTATTGTTCATCTTCTGTATTTTATTTCCGCATTTGTTTTTATTTTATTGTTATGTGATCCTGTTTTTCTAACAATTGGTATCAGAGAGAAAGGTAACTTACAAGAAAAGAGGGTTCCTGATTTGAGTGGGAGCAATGGCGGAAGATGGAAAGTTTAGGGTTGAGAAATTTAACGGCCAAAACTACTAGTTATTGAATATGCAGATGGAAGATTATTTATATCAAAAGTATATATTACTACCATTGGGTGGAATAGAAAATAAGTTGACAGCCATGAAGGATGAAGAATAGGAGGTTATTGATAGAAATAAACTAGGAACAATACAGCTATTCCTGGCATCTTCGGTGGCTTTCAATATTTCAAAAGAAAAGACAACGAAGGAGTTGATGGACACATTGGCTAAACTATATGAAAAACCTTCGATGTCCAATAGGGTATTTCTAATGAAGAGATTATTTAATAAGAATATTGTAGAAGGTGGGTCTATTGAAGATCATTTAAATGAATTTAATACAGTTATGAATCAACTAAGTTCTGTAAAAGTGGACTTTGATGATGAGGTCAGGGCTCTTCTAATCTTATGCTCATGCTATAAAGTTGGAACGTCTTGGTTATGGTTGTAAGTAACTATGTCTCTGTTTCAAACACTTTAAAATTTGAAGATGTTGTTGGTGTTATCCTTAGCGAGGAAATGTGATGAAAAAGCATAGGTGAGACATAAGGTAATGCAAGTGAATGTTGTATATCCATGTTTACAGATAAGGTGTGGAAGGTTACCAAAGGATCAGTGGTGATAGAAAAAGGAGAGAAGGTAGGTACATTATATTTATGTACTGGTAATACTGAATCTTCTATCTCTTTAGCTTCTATAGGAGTGGATACGACACTATGGAATCATAGGCTTGGACACATGAGTGAGAAGGGTATGCAGATACTTCACAAAAGATTTTTTTTTCCAGATCTTAAACAAATTTATTTGGATTTTTGTGAGCATTGTGTTTATGGAAAACATAAGAGAGTCATATTTCTCATAGTTGAAAAAGAAAATAAGAGTGAAAGTTAGAGCTTGTGCATACATATATATGGGGACCAACTCATGTATCATCTCATGGTAGCTCTCATTATTATGTTACTTTTATTGATTATGCAACTAGAAAAACTTGAGTTTAATGCATACTTTTGAGAAATGGAAATATTTGGTTGAGAATGAGACAGGAAATTTTTTTAAGTGTCTCAGATCAAACAATAGAGGTGAATATTGCAACAAGGAGTCTGATGATTATTTTTCATACCATGCGATTCATAGAGATAATATAGTTCCAGGAACACCACAAGGAAATGGTGTGTCAGAAAG
Organism: Picea mariana; assembly: GCA_032191745.1. Lineage (NCBI taxonomy): Eukaryota > Viridiplantae > Streptophyta > Pinopsida > Pinales > Pinaceae > Picea > Picea mariana. The sequence goes on along the minus strand of JASDQU010105705.1, from coordinate 52,148 downwards.
GATAAACAGGATAATTATGGAGCGTCCTAGGAGTATGAGATTGCATGTTGGTTTTCCCTAACAGTTATGTTTAGATGTTGTAGATATTGTTGTTTACTTAATAAGCAGAGGGCATTCAAGATATTTGGATGGTGGAACTCAAGAGGAGACATGGAAATGTAAAAGGTAAACTATTTTTTTCTGAAGACTTTCTGTTGTGAAGCATTTGTCCATATTGATAAAGAAAATAGAACAAAGATTGAGTAAAAATCCAAGAAGTGTACCTTTACTAGATACAGTGTTATTTTGGTTATTACTTATGTGATTATGAAAATCACAAAATCATTATGATTATAGATGTCATATTCAATGAGAAGTTCATGTACAAAGATCAGTTGTAGGGAAAGAAACAGGAAAAAGCAAAACCATAATAAATAGTGCTTGTTGAGATCACCGAAAAATAAATTCCAAAGCTACCAGAAAATCAAAAATGTACAACAACAAGAGCAACATGTACCTCAAACTCTTGCAAGTGTTGTTAGAAGATCTACCAGGTTAAGTAGACCCCCTGAATGATACTATCCTTTATTGTATTATTTATTGTTGATTAATTCTAGTGAACCAAAATGTTATGAAGAGACAATGTAGGTAGACAATAAAAAGAAGTGGGAGCAAGGCATGAAAGAGGAAATTAATTCCCTGGAAAATAAATAGACTTGGGATTTGGTTCAGTTTCCTACAGGAAAAAGAGCATTGTAGAATAAATGGGTTTACAAGTTGAAGGAAGAAGGTGGAGGTAAAAAGCGCTACAAGGCTAGACTTGTTATAAAGGGGTTTGTAGAAAAGAAAGGTATAGAGTTTGATGAAATATTTTCTCTTGTTGCTAAGACGACTTCAATTAGGACTATTTTAAGTGTTTTGGAAGTAGAAGATTTGCATCTCGAATAATTAGATGTAAAAACATCTTTTCTCCATGGGGGTTTGGAGGAAGATATTTATATGCAACAAACACAGGGGTATGAGGTCAAAGGGAAGGAAACTTTGGTATGTAGGTATTTGAAGTTTGAAAGGTTTATGACAGAACAAGGTTATAGTAGATTTCATTCTACCAGGTGCAAGCCCCGAAAGTGATGATTGATGCTATGCGATTCATTTTCGTTGGTTTCAATCTCGCTTCTTCACCCCTGTGAGCATCACCCGATGCAATGACTGCTAACTAGACTATTCAAATCATGATAATTATTGGTCAGTTGGGACTAATACTCATGGATATGGGTCATAGATTAGTGACTTACTCTATGCAGTTAATCCCAAAAATGATATCTAATATGTTGCACTGCGGAAGCCCCTCTATGCTTAAATAATAAGAGTTAAGGGAGCTCTAAATTGATAGTTCATAAGGCACAATACTTGATAAGGTTTTGCAAATGGGGTAGCAAGCTAAGTGGGCTTTATTGTGGGGAAAAATCCACAGTTAAGTGTGCTTCAGCCAAAGGCATCTTGGGATGGGTGACCACCTGGAAAGTCCTAGTTACCAGGTGCAAGCCCCAGAAGTGATGATTGATGCTATGCGATTCATTTTCATTGGTTTTAATCTCACTTCTTCAACCCTATGAGAATCACCCGATGCAATGAGTTCTAATTGGACTATTCAAATCATTAGAATTATTGGTCATTTGTGACTAATACTCATGGATATGGGTCATATATTAATGACGGAAGCTCCTCTATGCTTAAATAATACGAGTTAAGGGAGCTCTAAATGGATAGTTCATAAGGCACAATACTTGCTAAGGTTTTGCAAATGGGGTAGAAAGCTAAGTGGGCTTGGTTGTGGGGAAAACTCCACAGTTAAGCGTGCTTGAGCCGGAGGCGTCTTGGGATGGGTGACCACCTGGGAAGTCCTGGTTACCGGGTGCAAGCCCCGGAAGTGATGATTGATGCTATGTGATTCATTTTCATTGGTTTCAATCACGCTTCTTCACCCCTGTGAGCATCACCCGTTGCAATGAGTGCTAATTGGACTATTCAAATCATGAGAATTATTGGTCAGTTGCGACTGATACTCATGGATATGGGTCATAGATTAATGACTTACTCTACACAGTTAATCCAAAAAATGACATCTAATATGTTGCACTGTGGAAGCCCCTCTATGCTTAAATAATAAGAGTTAAGGGAGCTCTAAATGGATAGTTCACAAGGAACAATACTTGCTAAGGTTTTGCAAATGGGGTAGAAAGCTAAGTAATCTTGATTGTGGGGAAAACTCCATAGTTAAGTGTGCTTGAGCCAGAGGCGTCTTGGGATGGGTGACCACTTGGGAAGTCCTGGTTACCGGGTGAAAGGCTTGGAAGTGATGATTGATGTTATGCGATTCATTTTCGTTGGTTTCAATCCCGCTTCTTCACCCCTGTGAGCATCGCCCGATGCAATGACTGCTAATTGCACTATTCAAATCATGAGAATTATTGGTCATTTGCGACTGATACTCATGGATATGGGTAATAGATTAATGAATTACTCTATGCAGTTAATCCCAAAAATGATATCTAATATGTTGCACTGTGGAAGCCCCTCTATGCTTAAATAATAAGAGTTAAGGGAGCTCTAAATGGATAGTTAATAAGACACAATACTTGCTAAGGTTTTGCAAATGGGATAGCAAGATTAGTGGGCATGATTCTGGGGAAAAATCCATACTTAAGCGCAGTTGAGCCAGACACATCTTGGGATGGGTGACCACTTGCGAAGTCTTGGTTACCAGGTGCAAGCCCCATAAGTGATGATTGAAGCTATGTGATTCATTTTCATTGGTTTCAATCCCACTTCTTCACCCCTGTGATCATCACCCGATGCAATGAGTGCTAACTGGACTATTCAAATCATGAAAATTATTGGTCAGTTGGAACTAATACTCATGGATTTGGGTAATAGATTAATGACTTACTCTACGTAGTTAATCCTAAAAATGATATCTAATATGTTGCACTACAGAAGCCCCTCTATGCTTAAATAATAAGAGTTAAGGGAACTCTAAATGGACAGTTAATAACGCACAATACTTTATAAGGTTTTCCAAATGGGGTAGCAAGATAAGTGGGCTTTATTGTGAGGAAAACTCCACAGTTAAGTGTGCTTGAGATAGAGGCCACCTGGGAAGTCCTGGTTACCGGGCGCAAGCCCTGGATGTGATGATTGATGCTATGTGATTCATTTTCATTGGTTTCAATCCCGCTTCTTCACCCCTATGAGAATCACCTGATGTAATGAGTGCTAACTGGACTATTAAAATCATTAAAATTATTGGTCAGTTGGGACTAATACTCATGGATATGGGTCATAGATTAATGACTTACTCTACACAGTTAATCCCAAAAATGATATCTTATATGTAGCACTGCAGAAGCCCCTCTATGCTTAAATAATAAGAGTTAAGGGATCTCTAAATGGATAGTTCATAAGGCACAATACTTTCTAAGGTTTTGCAAATGCGGTAGCAAGCTAAGTGGGCTTTATTGTGGGGAAAACTCCACAGTTAAGCGTGCTTGAGCTAGAGGCATCTTGGGATGGGTGACCACCTGAGAAGTTCTGGTTATCGGGTGCAAGCCCCGAAAGTGATGATTGATGCTATGTGATTCATTTTTTTTGGTTTCAATCCCGCTTCTTCACCCCTGTGAGCATCACCCGATGTAATGACTGCTAACTGGACTATTCAAATCATGAAAATTATTGGTCAGTTTCTACTAATACTCATGGATATCGGTCATACATTAATGACTTTCTCTACACAGTTAATCCCAAAAATGATATCTAATATCTCATTCTGATCACCGTGTTTATTTTAAAAGGCTAGAAAATGGAAGCTATATTATCTTGTTATTGTATGTAGATTACACGCTTCTTAGAGGTTCTAATATGCATAATATAAATGTGCTCAAGAAAAATTATCTAATTCATTTGCGATGAAGGATTTTAGTGCTGCAAAGAAAATACTTGGTATGAGAATAACGAGAGATAGGAAAAATTGCAAATTGACATTGTGTCAGGGTGAGCACATAGAGAAGTTGTTGGAGAGGTTTAGAATGCAGAACACAAAACCAGTTAGTACACCTTTGGCCAACCATTTCAAATTAACCAAGAAAATGTGTTTGAAAACACAGGAGGAGAGAGAATACATGTCCAGGGTCCCATAGTCATCAGCAGTTGGTAGCTTGATGTATGCGATGGTTTTCACAAGACCAAGTATTGTACATGGAGGGGGAGTTGTGAGTATGTATATGAACAATCCAAGTAAAGAACATTGGGAGGCAATAAAATGGATTCTCGTGTATTTTAAAGGTATTGTTACGCATGCATTATGTTTTGAACATTCATACATTGTTCTAAAGGAATATGTTGATTAATATATGGCAAGTGATAAAGATAGCACGAGGAGCACCACAGGGTATGTTTTTATTATAGGAGGAATAGTAGTAAGTTGGATTTTAAAGCTGCAAAATGTTGTTTCACTTTCAACAACAGAGGAAAAGTATGTTGCTTCTACAGATGCTAGTAAAGAGATTATTTGGTTATAGAGGTTGATGGAGGAATTGAGAAAGAAGCAAGAGTATAACAGGTTGTACTATGATAGCGAGAGTGTCATTCATATTGCAATTAAATAATCGTCCAATTCGAATACTAAGCATATACAAATCTTATATCGTTGCATACGATCCATCTTGGAAGATGGACATTTGAAGTTGGAAAAGATACACACTAGCTAAAATCCTACATACATGTTAACAAAGGGAGTAACCAGGGAGAAACTGAGTTCCTTCTCAATTTCAGTTGGTCTTTAATCATGAAGGTGAAGATAAGAAATTTTCCAGGTCCAATAATGATCCAATTGGATATCGGTGGCCACCCACCTTTTCTGATTGGCTCAAAACAGTTTTCTGGCAATTTTGGCAATTTACTATTTTTAGCAGGTTTTAACTTCCAGGGCCATTTTGAGGGCCTAAATGAAGGTTTTTAGAGATAGAGGTTCTCAATGGTAGACAAAGGTAGTATTGAGCCCCCAAAATGAATCTCCTCGATGATACCTTTCCAACGATCTATCATACGCCTAAAATGAAGATTGTATGCAAAAGTTACGACCCCGGGAAGTTGATGTACTAACTTACCTAAACGGGCCCCACATGAATTTTGGCGCTTCATCTCCTAGGGTCAGGTTTTTGGATGTCTAGGGTTTTTGGCATTCCCGTTTATTGTAAAAAGGCCTTCAGAGCCTCATTGTTATCATCTTCTTGCGAATGCAAGTAGCCGTCACATCTCTTCTCAGAGATAAGCTGCCACCATTCTAGCGAGTCTTTCGCTCTGTATTTTTATAGTCTTTGTACATTTATTTCATTAATAGAAATCATGTATTACTGTATCTCTGTGTTTATGGTTGCATATTTGATATATTTATGTTATATTATTGAATATCTGTGATATCTCTATGCATTTCTTTATTATATCTTCGATCTCATTTCGTACCAAAAATAATCGGGATCAGTGGTATTAGAGCAGGTTGTTCTTGATCATTTTTTTCAGTGCATGTCCTCAACGAGGTTCGAGTATAGAAAGTTGGGTCTTGAGCTTGTCTCTCTTGAGGAAAATCTCTCTCGCACACCCAAGAAACCCTCAATGGTGGAAGAAAAGAAAAATGACGGAGCAGGCGATCTTATCAGTCGGTTGCTTGAGCAATCTCTCACGCAACAGAGGGACAAAATGATGGAGACTTTTTCCCACATCCTTTAATGCCTTCCAATAGAAACAGGAACATCTTCATCATGCGGCCACTTTGGAGGCACCTCGCCTTTCAAGGTACAAGTTAATTTTGATATTCCTGTATTTGAAGGATAGATAGATGCAGAAGCCCTAAACAAATGGTTAAATTTGCTAGAAGGTTATTTCTATGTTCACAAATATTTTGAAAAAGAAAATATCACCTTCACACTCCTTTTAAAGCTCTCCCCCATGTTAAAAATTGGTGGGAAACTTACTGGGAGCAGAGTTCCATAGAGGAGTCTGAAATATATGGGGTCGATCCCACTTGGGATTTTTTTTGGGATGCGGTAAAGGAACAGTATTACCCTATTGGAAACTATGAGGACCAGTACATGAGATGGACCACACTACAGCAAGAGAGGGGCCAAGAAGTTCTTGATTTCACCAATACCTTCCATACGTTGGGTACCAAGCTGGGTATCAAAGACTCTGAGCGACATTTGGTTCTGAAATACCTTGGGGCTCTACACAGATACATCCAGACTAAAATGGATTTTTTGGATATCTCATCACTCTGTGCTACTTATCGATATGCTGTTAAAATCGAGCAGAAATTTAAGCACTAGAACAAATGGGATTTCAGATCTATAAATCCGCAACAACCAAAGTATGACAAAGACAGCCCTAACAAACAGTCTCTCGAAAACCAGTCCAAGACACAGGAAAATAAGGGTCAGGGGAAGACAAAGAAGGACACCATAAAATGGTGTGATTCCCACAAAATCCCTTGGAACAACACTGATGAATGTCACTCAAAAAAGTCATTGGTGGCCGAGATCAAAGACAAGGAGCCGAACCCTGATTCAGAATCTGATTCTGAAAATAATGGTAAAGGATAGATCATTGACGCATACCCCACTGCTATTGTCACAACCGCAACAATTGAACCAGAAGAACCAACAAGTCCTAAAAAGGGGGACAACCTTTTTCATTCACAGATGTGGGTGAAGGGGACACCGCTGCATTTTATCGTTAATAGCGGAAGCTAGAAGAACCTCATCTCAGCAAAGGTCGTCAAACAGTTGGGATTGTCGACAACACCACACCCGCAGCCATACAACATCGGGTGGCTTCGCCAAGGACGAGATCTCTATGTCANTCATATGGCATCTAGCCCTTCAAGGATGAGGTATTATGTGATGTTGCCCCACTGGATGTCTGTGATGTTCTCTTGGGCCAACCATATATGTGGAAGCACCATGTTGTTTATGAGTCTCGACCCCGTAGTGTCATTGTTACTTTGGGGGGTCATCTCTACAGAATACCATAGGTAGTTCCAACTATTGTTCCACCTAAAAAGTGTTGCAAGGTAGTATCTCATACTGCAAAATTCAACTTCTTCACAATATTTTCGAAAGGGGAACAAAAGGACATTGCAACCACTACAGTTTCGCCCCCTGCACCTTCTATCCAACAAAAGAAGGTCGACAAGGTTGCAGCAAAGCACAAAAAATCCTTCTGCACACCTTCCTCTAATGTAGCTCAACTTGTTGAACAACCTCAACTTCAACAGGTTCATGACAGACTTCCACAAACCAAGCAACGCGACGTCTCCAACAATACAAGCAGCTCACCCAGATGCAGATCCAGCAAACGCTTTTCCTCTCCCCCGGGAACTCAACGCAATGGAAACCATTGCTTCCTAAGGAGGGAGGATTTATCTAGGTGGATATCAGTGGCCACCCACCTTTTTCGACTGGCTCAAAACTATTTTCTGACAATTTTGGCAATTTACTATTTTTAGCAAGTTTTAACTTCCGGGGCTATTTTGAGGGCCTAAATGAAGGTTTTTCGAGATCGATGTTCTCAATGATATCCAAAGGGATTATTGAGCCCCCAAAATGAATCTCCTCGATGATACCTTTCCAACGAGCTATCACACGCCTAAAACGGAGATCGTATGCAAAAGTTACGACCCCAGGAAGTTGATGTACTCACTTACCCAAACGGGGCCCACGTGACTTTTGGCGCTTCATCTCCTAGGGTTAGGTTTTTGGATGTCTAGGACTTTCATCATTCCCATTTATTGTAAAAGGCCTTCAGAGCCTCATTGTAATCATCTTCTTGCGAATGCGAGTAGCCGTCACATCTCTTCTCAGAGATAAGCTGCCACCATTCTAGCGAGTCTTTCACTCTGTATTTTTGCAGTCTCTGTACATTTATTTGATTAATAGAAATCGTGTATTACTGTATATCTGTGTTTATGGTTGCATCTCTGATACATTTCTGTTATATTATTGAATATCTGCAATATCTCTGTACATTTCTTTATTATATCTCCGCTCTCATTTCATGTAGAAAATAATCCGGATCAATAATATCCATGGTTTGCTCAATATATGGTGATGAAAAGGGTTTTCTTTGAAAGGTCTTGCAAGGTTGAGAGTCTAAGGATTTGTTGGCAGCAACACATGATTTTTGATATTGTACACGATTGAAAGAATTTGCATCTTTCTGTAGCTGCCATCAACCTGTCTATAAACACTTTTATAAGTTTATTATGACTGACTGGGTTAAAGCCTACTTCATTAATTTTTACTATTTTGATTTTCGATAGTTTTATCTTTAATTCATGACAGCAAGCATGAATTAAACATAAAACTTCGATTGTTGTTTTAATAATTTTTTTCCTTGGGTATATCGTTCAACAAACCATTCATATGAAATTGAAATATAAATCTTATAAAATGGTTGTTAGACCCATTTTTTTGTGTTAATACGATTATTGTTTCAATGGTTTGATAGTTTTAGATTTGTGAAGAGTCTTTGATATTTTTTTGATAGTCTTGTCACGAATTCGGTGGTCGTACCAATAGTCATACAAATGAATACACACCTATTGTACTTGCATCCTCACCTCACCTTGCTGGCTTAACATATTAATGAGCCATTCATTACATGCATAGGGTTTCGGTACTCTGTATGTTTATTTCTCATCACAAGGGATGGTAAGGATTACAGTCAAACCCTTGGTTTTCACTCCCACTATTCGAGTTATGATAACACACAAGATATGTTATTTGTATTTCTCCACTCTCCATTCAGAATTGTTTATGTTTCTCACACGATTTGAACCTAAGACTATCCAGAGTAACCCCTATTGCATTCTGGTTACATTTGTCATGGCTCCTGTTGTTCGCTTGGAGCCGAATGGATGCCATCCTTTACTTTCTCATGACGATGCGATTGAGGACCTAAAAAGCCAGGGTTGGGATGTTTTCCTTAAGAAATTTGAGGGTTATAATCTTCAAGTGGATAGAGCTTTCGCACAAACCTTCAATGGTTGCAGAGCTAAAATTGGGGACACACAGTTAGAATTGACCGAGGATTTTGTGAGCAAAGAAATAGGGCTTCCATCAAAGGGTGAAAAATGGTTCAAAAACGCTCGAATTTAAGGAGTCTCGTGGAGTTTTTTTATGACATCCCAAAATATCAACTGTTGTGTAAAAGGTATTTCTATCTCCCTGGTAAAACCTATATCGCACAGTTTGTTGTTAATTCTCAAGCAATTCATGACATGCGAAGGTCGATATGGATTGGTATTCCTCTCCCATATGTGTTTACTCATGCATTTCATTGGTTTTGATTTAGATATGCCATTTTACCTATTGAGAAGTCTCTATAAGATGTCCAAATGATATAAAATACAAGGTGTTGATTCAAGCCTGTTCCATCACGGATTAGTCAAGATATTGTTGATGTATCACTTGTCGACCGTAGGTGACTATTGGGAGAATTTTTTGATGAGGAATGGTTTTGTCTAGACTGTTCCTACAACAAACCCTAACTTAGACAAACCACTGATTGAAGACCAGTTCGGTATTTCGATCAATGGACCAGAGTTTATCATCAAAAACCCTCTAGACGTAGGGACACCGAGTAAGTCTTCACCTGCAAGATTTCCTGAGCAAGAGGCTATTGAATTGAAGGTAATTGACCCTATTGTGCCTGAGATTGATGCTATCCTAAATGTTGTTATTAAATCGGATGTTGAGAAACCTTGCAAAGGAATAAAACAACAGTGCACAGACTTAGGGTTCAAGAACAAGAAGGCAAGTCACCTAATTTCGAGGAAACTAAGGAACCAAAATGATACTCATCTGAGCTCGATTGGTCTGATCGAGATCGATGAGGGTTTGGATCCTGAGATAAAAGATTTTCTAGTTTGGGAAGATCCAAAACTGTAGGGTCCCAAGAGGGAAGTTATCGGTCCTACTAAACCTTATGATTTTGTGACGAATTTGCCACCATGCCTTAAAGGTAAAGAAGGGTTATCCAGTATTATGCATGATCAGAAGAAAACAATAGGTAAGACTGATACATCCATGTTTGACTATGCACTTCATCGACCTGCCATCTCTCCTATACAATGTGATGTATGTTTCCATTGGGTCGAGCGATATTACATCGACATTCCTCTCCTACAATCCAAAATTAAAACTCTTACTGCCCAGAATGATTTTTTGAGGCAAGAAAACTGTGATCTCAAGTCGCACACCGAGAGGAAAGCTAAACGTATTAAGAGAGCACGAAACATAGTCATCAAGAATGCAACCAATGTCAAGGCGATAATAAATTTTGAACTACCCGACCCCTGTTTAGTTAACGTTTACTGGTAAACAATTTGATTTTCTTTTTTGTTTTATCTCTATTATCTAATTCAAAATAAATTGATTTGAAGTTTGATTTGATTTACTAAAATTAAGATTGGATACAAAATCTTCGATTCTGGAGCCTAGTCTCTTTTTACAAAAAATAGTAATAAGTTATGATTAATTGTTTTTCTGATTTATTAAAATTGTTTTGTTTTTTTAGGAAATTGGAGATGTTGTTGATTACTGGGAGTAAATATATTTCAATTATATGCAAGTGATTAGTAGTTTCTTTTTCTTCATGTTTTATAGAAACTTTGATCTATTTTTTATGAAACCAACTCTATTATAAGTGGTTTCCAAACCCACTATTTTGGTAATTTTACTCTATGTTGGGAGATCCATATCTATCCTGTGAGATATGAGTATCTGGACCCCATGATACTTTAAATACTATTCACTCTGTTAGTGAAGAGGACTTTTTCTTGGAACAAATTATGGACATGTAATTCTCAGAATTGAATGGACAAGTGATTTCCATTGCAGCTTTAGACCTGGGTGACATTGTTCCATTTATGTTTTTCTTTTTATTATGGAAGACTGATATGTTATTCATCTTTAGTCTCATTAGCATGCAATGTTTCATTTATTCAGTGCCTTAAATTTTGTCTATAATTGTTGTTTCATATATATTATATCTATGATTGTTATTTCAATTTTAATATCATGGTTTATGCTTGATGTTCGGTTGATGTATCAAATGAATGATTCACATTAAAATTTATTTTATTTTAATCATTCATAATTATAATATCATTGTATCCACATGTTTAGTACTTTGTTCTTATATCCTAGCTATCAATAAACACCTTGAATTTGTTTTGGAGATGTTAGTATAAGCATGTCGTAGATTTCTCTCATGGGAAAGATAGCTGGAAGTATGGATTGCACAGGGATATAGACACACTATGAGATTAATCTTAGGTTAGTTTTTTATTCGCATTTATTTTATGTTATCAATTTATTTATTAGCGAAACAAGACAGTTTAAATTGGCTGTGACCATTAATCTATCCTTGTTTCAAATCATGTTTTGTTAGTATCTTTTTTTAAGTTCTTAGATCTTAGATTATAAAACAGAAAATATAAAAATATGTGCTTTATTTATCTACTTTCGAAAACAATTACCAAACATTTATTTCACAAGGCATTCACCAAAAACTTGCAATTTGTAAATACTTGATTTATAATCACATGTTTATATTTCTCGAAACACTTGTAAATAATTAGATTATAGTCACTAGAAAGTTTGGGTCATTTTGTGACGGCTATTTCGATGCTCTTGCGACGTTATGTCGTGGAATTTGTGACGAATCTGGACTCTCTGAAACGTCGTTTTATGTCACGTGGAAATTGCGATGAAATTGAATGAACGTTGCAAGAGCGAGGCCCCTAGGTAACTTATCACAATTGTGACAAAAAAGAAATAGCGTCACCAATACGACAATTTAGGCAAAAAATGTGAAACCAACATTTCGTCTCAATTGTGACGACCCTTGTGACGACAACTTTCGTTGTTTACATAGAAACAATGTCACAGCTATTTAAATTGTCGTCGCAAGTGCGATGACAAATTTTTGTTGTTTACATAGCAAAATTGTCGCAGCTATTTAAGTTGTCATCACACTTGCGATGACAACTTTTGTTGTATATATTGCAAAACTGTCGCAGCTATTTAAGTTGTCGTCGCAAGTGCGACGACAACTTTTTGTTGTTTACATAGAAAAATTGTCGCAGCTATTTAAGTTGTCGTCGCACTTGCAACGAAAAATTTTGTTGTTTATATTTCAAAATTGTCATAGCTATTTAATTTGTCATCGCAAGTGCGACGAACAATATTTATTTTAAAAAAAAATTAAAATTAAAAATTAAAAATTTATTTGATTTAATATTACCATTTTAATATTAATATTAATACATGATGCAAATGAAGATCTTAATGATTTTATTAGAAGATTTTATCAGATAATTAAGGTGCAACAGACCAAAGAACAAGTGAATGAGAGATTCCAAGAATATCAAAATAAGATGAAAATTATTTTTGATAGAAGAGTTAAAGAGAGATTTTACTCTTTTACTCCATGAGATTTGGTGCCACATCAATGTTACCAAGGAAGAAGATGGTAAAGTCGAAGATATTAATGGAATAGGGCATCAAGGAACAATTATGCAACAAGATATTATCCAATCTTTAAGGAATCAAAGGAAAGGAAGCTATCAAAGAATGACATTGAAAATAACTAAATATGGATGGATGAATAATCATATTGTATGAGAGCATAAATATAAGTAACTCGATTACTTGGTTTCATCACATGCAAAAGACTTAGCCACAAATCTTTTAGGATAGTTTTTCGAATGGGGGTACTTATGTTATGACCCAATGGGGGGTATATATGGGGTTGAATGTATATGTAATTGGATTGAATGCATATGTGAAACATTTGAACATATGATTTGGATACATGGATGTACTTGGGTTATTTGGAGAAATTTGTTCCTAACTATTGGGAAGTTGTGCTCCACACTCACATTTGGCGTACACTGTGTATATTGATTGAGTGTGTTATTTTGAGTATTTGGACGATAACTCTTACTTACCCCATGGATTTTCCTTCTAGATATATACTAAGGGAAATTGGTTTACATGGTGTAATCAACAAAAACTGAAATCAATTCTATAATTGTCAAGTTTCTTGTTAGTTCAAACAATATTTTTCTTAACAAGCATTATCTTGTTAAAGTGTTTCTATCCTCTTTGTTTGGTCATCTTGAAGTCATTGTGCATTTTTCTCTAAAAG
>JASDQU010105705.1:11646-38094 GCA_032191745.1 Picea mariana | reverse complement strand
TCTTTGTACATTTCTTTCATTAATAGAAATCATGTATTACTGTATCTCTGTGTTTATGGTTGCATCTCTGATATACTTCTGTTATATTATTGAATATATGTGATATCTCTATGCATTTATTTATTATATCTTCGATCTCATTTTGTGCTGAAAATAATCGGGATCAAAGAAGGATCATAGTCCAACAGATACAAAATTGGTGGAGTTTTTGAGATCGATCTCCAAGTGGGAGATTGTTGGTTGTGGAGCCTAATTATCTTCCTGATTCATATTTTTTTAGTTTTCAGTCGTGTTTATACCCCATGAATACTTCTCACCCCAAAATATTGTACACCCCGCCATGCAGGGGAGTTATAGGGGGGCTTGCCCCCCCTATGGGGTCCGGGGAAAAGTGGGCCCCCAACGGGGGTTTGGGGGAAAATACCAGAAGGGAAAAAATTTCCTTGTAAATGTATATGGTAATTTCATAGTAAATGTGGACCATTCATTATAAGGTCGCAAATATGATGGTAGAAGTTATGTTAGGGTTTTTTTTCCCTAGAAGGAAACCCTCTTTTATGAGGGAAATGTATTGTGGCTATGTATCATTTTGAATATTGTATTCTTAGGGAGGAGACTGTGAGAGAAAGAAGATGAAGTTACAACATGTATGTTATAGGTTGCATCCCTTCATTTTATGGATAATAAAAATAAAGGACTTAACAATTTCTCTGGTGGACATAGCCCACACTGGGTGAACCACGTATATCTGTGTCTCTATTGTATTGTGTATCTTCTGTTTTTTATTTCCTCATTTTTTTTATTTCTCCACGATCTTGTTTTTATAACATTATTGGGGATTCTTACAAATAAGATAAAATCATAAATGAAAAACTTAGGTCTTATAAATGATGAGGCATAAATAAAAAATGCAACTACTTTAGGAGAATGGTTTTCATATTGGTTAACTTTGGTTAGAAATAATCAATTATGGACTCTTATCAATGCTCCCTATCTCAATCCTTTCAATGAATGTCATTTATTGAAACATCAGAGGTATCAATGGTAAAATCAACCAATGTATTTTCTGAAACAAGGTAGGCATAGAATCCCCAGATATTTTAATGTTATAGGAAACAAAACATATCAGTGAAAATGAAACATCCATCCTCAATAAGGTATGAAACCATGTAAAAACTATATCCATTTATGTTAGAGGGGAAGAAGGTGGCATTTTAATGCTTTGGAACCCAAAAATCATCATTTTGGATAATTTCTTTGCAATAGATAGAAGCCTCTTAGCTTAGTTTCAACTAATTGGATCTTATGAAACTAGTTTGGTTACGAAAGTCTATGGACCCCTAACTATGGATCAAAAATATACATTTCTAAAAAAACTGAGATAAGTGGCAAGGTTTATTGCATACTACCACTAGATATTGGTGGTGACTTCAACTTAATCTCTTCCTTACAAGAAAATCAAGGTCGGATTTGAAACTAGAGACAAACATTGATGCCTGTATCTCCTTCATTCAATGTAATAAGATGATATTCATGGATACCTCTAATTTCCTTTATACATTGCATAATCGTAGAGGAAGTTCCCATAAGATTGCTTTCTCGTTAGATCGGTTTTTGATTTATGAGTCACCTTTTCTCCCAAGTCATGTTCAACATTGTTCCTTCTGTGGGATATGATGAATAACCCATATGCCTCTCCCTAGACAATATGGGTTCTTCCTACTCTAAATTTCACCTTTCTCATCCTGATTCCCACAAAAGATAAGTCCATGGAAACTGTCCAATTCTGACCCATTTCTCTTTTCAATGTGATTTATAAAATCATTACCAGTGTTATCTCCTCTCTCTTAAAACCCATCATACGTCTAATTATAAGCCCCAATTTGTAACATCCCTGGCCACCCATGCTGAGCCATGCTACTCCAGAGAACGCTTTTGTTCTCTCTGCTGAACATGTGTAACATACCTAGCATCCAACTGAGTTATGGCACATAAATTTTTCGAACTGTATGCAATTAAAATATATACACACAAAACTCTTGTGGAAATTTATATATATAACGTAAACAGACAAATACATACTATAAATACACAGATTCATACAGAAATGATAGTAAACATATACATGTAGCGTATGTAAACAATACCCATAAATATAAACACAATTATAAACCATACACAAGATAAATCCATAAAAATAAACACGTAAATAATAATGCATCATGTAAAATTATCACATAGTTGACACTTATCTTGGTAAGAATATCACCAAATGTGTGCAGACCTTCCACGAACCTCCTAGCCTTAGACCACACTACTCATCAGTCTCAGCAGTGGGTCACCCCCGAGCTGGGACTAAACTCCACCCGGGTAAAGGGTTCCTAACCAAGATAATGGATCATGGACAACAAGAAAGACTCTGTCACATGTTCCCTCTCAAACTAATAGCCTACAGTCCCTCATTCTCCACATGCCTATCCCACTCCAGGAAGTGTGCCCCTTCTCTGCTCAACATTCCTTCGGCTACCCCACCTCCTTTCTAGGCTTCAGCAACAGGCCAGACAGAAAGTCTGAGAGCCCTATAGTTGCAGTTTAGCACCTTCAGGAAATCAATTCCCAACAATTCACTCACCCAAAGAGGAATCCCTCCTGCGTTGAAAACCCGCCTCTTCAATATCCCACGAGCCTGACAATCCGCTTCTTCATTCCATCTCGCAAGCTAACCAGCTACACAAAAAAGTATGGCTATGGATACAGGTTCAGGTACAATGATAGGAAAGTATGGAGGATAGTTGACTTCTAGAGTGAAAGATCCTGGTATGGCTAAATGGATGACTATGATGGAAGGAATGAAGAAAAATGAACTAAGTCTAAACAATATGTATGCATGTCCCCAACTTGACACTTGTCATGTTGGGAGCTACTTTGGCCCACTTGTCCCCAATTTTGGAACTTAGGATAAAATAATTATCCGTACTTTATATTTAATAAATATTAATATAATATTCCTTTTTAGCTTAAGCTCCCTAGCTTAGCCCTTTTCTTTAACTTTTAGTCCCTCTTTTCCCTTAACTAGTGGAGTTTAGTCCCCCATACTCTTTTATCATGGTTGGTCTGCGTGCAACGATGTATTTTATATTAATGTTGAGACATATACAAAAGTAGGTGCACTGGCCTTTAACATCTAGGCTCTCTTGCCTAATAATCACAAAACTAGCTCACTAGCCTATAAAACACAACATATACACAAAGGCTCCCTGACCTCAAATTTGCGCACACTAAAGTTGTTGCGCACGGTATCTTGGAATGTGCACACTTCCTCATTTTACTGCACAGTGCATGTACACACTATATGCATACAAAAATGATATATAACAACTCACCAACTTAAGTACATTTTCATTTACATTACAATTGGGTTCAGTGTAGGGATATTACACAAGTAGTTTGAATAGGTGGAGGGTCATCAAATCCTGGATAACATCACTCTTTCTCATGAGGTGGATCACTCTATAAAATCCACCAAATTTCCAAGCATTCTAATAAAATTGGATTTGTCAAAATCTTTTGATAAATTCAACTAGCAATATATTCATTCTGGCCTTATCTCCTTTGGATTACATATTTATTGGGTAAAATGGATCCTTTCACTGATCTCATCATCACAATTTTCTTATTTTGATAAATGGCTCTCCTGCCATTCCCTTCAAGCCCTCCTGAAGCATCCAATAGGGTGACCTAGTTTCCCCTTTCATATTTATATTAATGGCCAAAGTTCTTGGTAGAAGTCTCAAAGAATAAATCAATTCTCGTATCCTTCAATGGCTCAACCTACATGACTCTAGTTCTCCAATCTCCCATGGTGAGTTTGTGGATGATACAGTGCTAATGGGTGCTCCTATTGCTAGAGAAGCATGAACCATAAAACAAGTTCTTGAAAATTTTATGGAATCCTCTAACATGTCTATAAAACTTCTCAAGTCTCAACTCTTCTTTTTCAATACACCTATGTGTTAGATCATGTATAATATCCTATGAAAATCATCAATAAACAATAAATCAAAGAAAGGAATAAAACAAAGACAAGAGAGAGAGACAATTATTTACATTGTAAAACTCCAATGTGGGGAAACATCCATGGAAGTTGGTATTTGACTCAATAAAACTCTCCAATCTTACAAAGAAAGAAAAAAATCAACCATATAGATGGTCTGGCCTAAGGACCCATAGGGTCCAGGCTAAATATCAATACCATAAACCACTCACAACTCTCTCACACTCTTAAACCACCTCCTTCCCCTCAATTCTATATGAGAAAGTGAAAGAGAAAAATTCTCGCGATGTGTGTTGGATAAAATATTTTTACAAGATGGATAGTTATTAAAGAATAATTTTACAAAATTCCATAGCCATGAGACCACCAGAAAGAAAATTAACATTGTCTAACACTATGACTATCTAGTTTAATGTATCCTACACTCTAGGATCTTCGAGGAGATCCCTCCCATCCAAATATTTATTAGTGGGTTTCCTAGACGCAATAGTCTACAATGCCCCTTCAAAATATCTACTCACTAAATTTTGAAAAAATCCCTCTGGTTGGACCTTTCACACTCTGAACATTTTTGAGCATCTCATTATTTTTAAATCTATTCTCCAAGCCATCCCTCTCTACACTTTCTCTACTCTGGTCACCCCCAAAATAATTATAAAATACATCAAAGTTATTCAAATGAACTTCCTTTTGCAAGGAACCAAAGTAGACAACTAATGGGCCTCGGTTTCCTAGGACACCTATACTTTCCCAAAGAAAAACTTGGGTTGGGCATTCATGAACTAGAAACTCTTGCTGCAATCCTCAGAGCTAATATATGGTGGATGTGGCTCCAGAAAAAATGTGATCTCTAGAGTAACTTATGGAAATACAAATATTCCAAGGACATTTCCTTTCAGGGACTTGTCAGAATGGATGGAGATCAACCTAGATCCCTCATATGGAATATATCTCAAAAGAAAAAGCATATCATTCAGGAGCATAGATTTTGGGAAAATTGGGATGGAAATACAACCCTTTTCTTGGAAGACTCGTGGCAACAAATACCTAGTATCGAAGACTATCCCACTTACCCAAGTCTTAAATACATCCCTTAAACACCCCCTCACATCTATGTCTATCAATATTGGTCCCCTTGGTTAGCTAATCTAGACTCGAGGAAATGAGATTTAAGTATTGATCATATACCCCTCTAAGAAATACTTTTTTTTTCGACCTCGCAACTCACTCTTATCCAACATTGAATCAAATATTGAAACAAATCAAATAATCTTATATGAGGGGGAAATCCCAATGGATACTTCAACCTTAAAGAATCCTATACCCTGGCGACCATACTTTCTCTCCTGCTAGAGAATGATATTTGGGCTCACATCTAGGAATGCAACCTATGGATAAAGGTGGTCATATTTCTTTGGTTAACTGAAATTTTGAACCAGTGATCAAGTTATTTGTAAAGGATTTGAGAGGTGAGGTATTTGCATCATGTGTAAATAAGATGGACAAATTTTTGAGCACCTTCTAAACTCGTGTATTTATAACTCCATTGTTTAGGATCAAGGGGATAACTTCTTCCACCAAACAGACAAACACATGGACAACATCAAGCTCATTTTGATTGCATGGTATCATCAAGGATTTCTAAACCCCATTCTACACATAATTTGACATCTTTTCATCAGATTCAGCCTCTAAGAAACTTGAAAGAAAATATTTTTTTTCATATTCAAAACTAAGGAGCAACCCATCTCATTGACCTCAAGAACAATTAAAAGATGGATTCTGGAATATATTCAAACCTATGTTTGGACAAATGAGGACTTCAAATTCTCCAATAAACAACAAGGCATTCTTTGTAATTGGAATTTTAATCTAGCCACATCCATTAAATCCAATAATCTCATTTCCCTAAGCTTCTCCTCTCCCCTTGTTTTATCTCCCCCTCCTTCAAAATTTATCAAACTCAACTTTCATGGTGCCTATAAAGAGAATCTTGGGTAGGCAGGATTTAGAGGAGTCCTTCAAGATTCAAGAGGAAAATTCCCCACATCTGTGCATGCAACTTGGGAAAGAATTATAACAATGTTGTAGAACTATGGGCACTCATTTATGACATAAGGATAAACCAACATCAAAACTTCACCAAAATCATTGTGGAAGGAGAATCCTAGATCATTATTAGCATGCTCACTCATCTTCAAAATGAATCTGCTCCATGAAAGGTGTCTCAACATTGGCACTTGGAGAAAAATATCGAACTTCTTCATTTAAAAAATTCAATAAGCATCATCTATCATTCCATCTCATTTTTTCCAATATGTTAATAGATTCATTGATTGCTTGGCCAATGCAGGTTTTGCTTCCCCTAGCTCTAATATTGATTTTGATTTGAGCTCCCTTCAAGATAACTCTTTGAGGCTGCAATGCCAAAATCTCACCCAGGTTGATTTCAACTTCCCAAATAGCGTTCTTGACGATTTCATTAAGGAAAGGATGAGTGGAAGTATACTCCTCTCCATGTGGTCAATGGAACGTTGTTCGGAGGACGTTCCCTCTTGTTCAAATTAGACCGCTCATATTTTTCCCAACATGTTGAGGATAATGTGGTGGTAGTTCGGCTCAAGCGCGAGAATGATTGTACTATAGGGACTTTAATTACCATTTATAGCAATGAACTCCCCATGCATTGGGGTCACCTGGTCCATTCGAATGGTGTTTCTTCATAATTCAGACACATTCAGGCCAAGGGTTGGGTATTGTTTCTAGTTTCCTTTGCACCTTCGTCTCTCTCGATGGATTATTTGTTTTTTCATTAGTCTTTGGTCCTTCATGTCTCTACGGAAGCACGTGAAACACAAGGCTACCTGCCACCTATCTACAATCATCGATGATGCAACTGCAGCAACCTCTACCTATATGGCCACCACAAACCCTTCAAACCAATATTTCCTTCAGGAACTCAAGGAAGACATCAAAAGAGTGCGGGGTTATCGTAAGGATAACATGGTTGATGAGCAAGTAAATCCATTTTTTCATATTAAGTTGTAAAATAAAGTTGTAAAATAAACTAAACACAAATCTTAATATTCTAAATGTTAGAGTGCAAATTGATGCATTATGTATTTGTGGTTGATATTCATACCATATTTAATGAGTTTCCTTTAATTTTTGGTTTACAAACATTATTAACATACCATTCTTTTGTATAAAGTTCTATAAGATGGTTTTTATATTTAATTAATGATTGTGATACATCATACTTCAAGGATCTTTTCTAACTTGGGGCTCGACAAATACACTCTAACAACTTTAAATATACCAGTATTAATATTTCAAATCATATGGTTGAAAATGATGCATTTGTGTATTTGTGGTTAATATTGACGCCATATTTACTAAGTTCCATTTAATTTGTAGTTTACAAATATTATCAACATAACATTTTTGCTTTGAATTTTTATAAGATGATTTTTATTTTTAATTAGTAATTATGATTCTAAATTTTATGGTCGAAATTAATTAAATTGATGCATTGTGTATTTGTGGTTAATATTCATGTCATATTTAGTGGATTGCGTTTAATTTGTGGTTTACAAATATTATGCACATAACATTTTTGGTACGAAGTCTTATAAAATGGTTTTTATTTTTAATTAGTGATTATGATTGAGATCGTATTTTAAATACCTTCTCTAACTTGTGAGTCAACTAATATAGTCTAACACAAAACTTTTAATTTTGAAGGCCTCCTCCCACTTTACGTCTTCTCCCAAGCCAATCGATTGCCTGTTCACCGTACTTCTGTGCCAGCTTGTTGTGATGCATTATGGCTTTTGATTCTGACATGGATGGATGATTGGATAAGCGTCTCAGTCAATTGTTGTTGAAGATTTACACCTCAATGCTCAATAATGTGTTTTCTACATATTAGGATTTAGTTATGTGTTTATTTAATATTTACTTAAATTTAGAATTGTAAATTTGGTTTATCGGTTTTGGTTTATGTTTTTGATAGATCTTTATTTTGGAGTGTCTATAATTTAAAAAGTTGGGCATTATTGTGGAATATTGATACTTATAAGGTTATTGGTTTTGGTTTTTGTTTTGTTTGATTTATATTTTAAGGTGTCTATTAATTTAAGAAGATGGACATCTATGTGGAATATTAATACTTTTAATGTTATTGTTTTTTGTTTCTGTTTTGATTGATTTTTATTTTACTTTGTCATTTTATCCAAGAAGATGGACATTTATATGGAATATTGGTACGTTCAAGGTTATTGGTTTTGGTTTCTGTTTTGATTGATTTCTAATTTTTGGGTTTTTATATGGAACATTAGCACTTTCACTGTTATTGGTTTTGGTTCATGTTTTGATTGATTTATATTTTGAGGTGTCTACCAATCTAAGGGGATGAGAATCTGTGGAATATTTTAATACATCCAAGGTTATTGGTTTTGGTTTCTATTTGAATTAATTCCTTTTTTGGTTTGTCTACCAATATAAGAAGATGAAAATGTTTGTGGAATATTAGTATTTTCAAGGTTATTGGTTTTGATTGTTGTCTTGATTCATTCCTATTTTGGGGTGTCTATGATCAACACCCATTACTACTTTGAGCCCTTGCTAGTTCATAGAGTTTTTTATAAAAATAAAATAATGTACAATTTATTTTATTAACTTGGCTTATTTTATTAACATGGTTTATATATCTCTCCTTCCCATATTTTAATAGTATATAACTTCTCTAGGTGTAACAAAAGGGTACAATATCCTTCCCACACTGTAAGAGTATATAATTTCTCTAGGTGTCACAAAAATATACAATACATACAGTTGCACCTCTAAGTCTTTAACACCTTTCAATCAATATTACATGTTTTTCAGCTAGTTGATTTGAGAAAAAATAATACAAAGCATATATGATTGGAAATAAGAAATGTTATTTTAAATGTCCAATTCCTAAGGTTTTAGAGGAGAATATTGATGAAGTTGTGTCAACAATAAATGGGTACAATGGAGAGTTTAGTGTGAGTGTTTTCTATTTAAAAAGGTAGGTGATTATCTATCTAATCATAAGTTTAATTTGTTGTGTAATGTTTTTTAACAATATCTATAAGCTCTTTTTCCAAAATTTATGCAATATTCCACATTTCCATTAGAGTTGATCCAGTTTGCAATTCCTATGACTTGTTATGCCACTTTGAAAGGAATAATCTAAAAATGAAAAATTTAAGGTTTAAATTGAACTTATAAATTAATTTTACATAATTTTTTTTTAAAATAATTAAACCAATTTTCATTTCTTAAAAATATTTCAAAAAAATCTAATAATTATCTAAATTTTTTAGAATTCAAATATTTTAAAAAAGTGTACTGTAATATATTTTATAATGAAAATTAAAAAAAAAAATTACTATCAATTTTACATTTTAAAATAAATATGGCTACTCAAAATTTTCTCCAAAAAATAATAGTTGTTTGTAGCTATTTTGATTGAATCTTTAAACTAAGAAACGATAAAGTGTAATCAAATTTCAAATATATGTACTTCTTCATATAACTGTAATCAAATTTCAAATCTCTGTACCTTAATATAAATGTAATCAAATTTCAAATACTTTGTACCTTCATTTGGATATGATATCTGATACTTTGTAGCTTCATTTGGATATGATATCTGTGTTAGATGTTTGTTAATACAAAATGCACAGATTGTGTTTCATTTCTAAGATGGTATATAAGTGTTTTCATTTCTAATATGGTATATAAGTGTTTTGGTCTCAGTGTCCATTGTTGGTAAAATTAAGATAATTATGTTAACATGTTTTGGTATGGTTTTTTATTTAGATATTGTTTAATTTTAAATAATTATGTTAACATGTTTTTTTAATTTAAAATGTGGTTTAATTTTTTCATTTTTTTTCAAAAAAATTTCTCAATTATATTATAATAATATAACGTGTTTTCGTAACAAAGTGTCACAATTTACATCAACAAGAAGTTTCTATCTTGATAGGCCTTCTACATAACATGAGGCAGGCATGACAAGCATGTTGTTAACTGATCGGGTTTTTAATTACAAAATAGAACAGTCTAATAAGTTCAACAGATCTTTAAATAGGGAAAATGAGAAAAAAAAAAGGAGTGAGAAACTCTATAGTTGAAGATCAAAGACAAGGAGTGTTTGTCGTCTTAAAAAATTTGAAAGGTATGTGTGGGACCCTCATGACCATCCAGCTAGTGACTGAAGTATAAGATACCTTCTTTTCTCTGTAGGGTAGACTTGGATAAAAAATCAGCGTCCATGTTGTACTCACGAGAGATGTCTGAGAAGAAGAAATCCTTAAAATGACACTTAAGCAATTGAATTCTATCTATCCATGCCAAGAGGTTTATGGTATGTAGATTACCCGATTGATTTAGCCAATTAATGATAAGTTTGGAGTTCCCTATCAAATGAAGATGGTTTATATTGAGCCTAGAGGTCAAAAGTAGAGTTGCCCAGGCATCTAATAATTCAGCCCTCTTATTAGTGCCTGGGCCAAAGTAGAGAGTCCACCTATAAATGGATGTTGTGCTAGCTTTTATCATCCCCCTTGCCCCACTTAGATTTCCATTATGTTGGGATGCACCATCAAACCACCCTGTTTGTATATCAATAATGTGAGGAGGCTGGACAAGAAGCTTGTTTTTATCTTTATCCGAATACAAATCTTTCCAGCTTTGGAACATTCCCAATGCTTTGTAGGGTACAACACCGCTGTTTAGAGTCTTGTTTTCAAAGATTTTATAGTTCCTGGACAACCAAATATACCAGTTAACCATAAGAGGAATATCTTTATAATGTTTCTCTACTGTGGTCCGTTGTTCAAAACAATCATGTGTAGTGTTTCCAAGCCAAACCGAAATAGGATTGCAGTCCTGTGTAATTTTGTACCAAACAAATCTAGCGAAATGGCAATGGGTGAAAAGATGGTCGGCTGTCTCCTCTCCATTGAAACAGAGTTGACAGATACTAGGGCCACTCCACCCGATTTTCTGAAGAAGGTACCAGGTAAAGATTTTTTTCTTCAAAGAAAACCAAGTGAAAATCTTTAATTTAAGAGGAAGCTTCCATTTCCAAAAATTGAGGCTCCAGCCAGTGATGGTAAAGGGCCACACTGATGTAATAATTGCTGTATATAATTTTTTGACGCTGAAGATGCCAGTGCTGTCCCCGCAGTCCCATATCATCTGATTTAATAGATAGTATCTAATGTAAATCCGTTAGTGTCGTAGGGAGTGGAGTTGATCTGATAGAAAAATTGAGTTCAAAACAACAATTCAATAATTTACCTTAAATTCACCAAGCTGAAATTTAACTCTATTAGATCAAAGATAATTAAAAAATGTTTTCTTTAATTTAAAAGTTAAAGGATTTAAATCTTCAGGTATATTTCTTGTGAAGGGAGATTGTAAAGACACAGTTTAATGGGCGTAACACAATGGGTTTTGGTTCAAAGGCAGTGGCAGAGCACATCAAACGAAATTTCTATGATTGCCTGCTGCCAACATGAGAGAAAAATGACTGAATTTTTGGGCAAGAGTAGGCACGTGGTTACGACGTAGGTGGTACAGATGTTCAAACATTATGATAAACAATTGAGAGTTGTACGTTCAGTTTTTTATTAATATTTTTAAGAGGGAGATTTTGTAATTAATTTGCAGTGTGAAATTTTTTTAATAAGATATTTTGGTTATGCTTTGTACTCCGGATTACATGATAAATCTGTGTTGTTGGCATTCATGGTAAAGTCATTTTTTGGTTACGCTTTATATGCTTTGTATAAATCTGTATGCTTTGTATTTTCGTTCCGCTTTGTATTCATCAGTTACGGGATAAATCTGCATTGATCCAACAATTTCTAGTAGGATTTTAGAAATTGGTATTTTCGTTCAGCTGTGTATTCATCAGTTACGAGATTTGTATTTATCAGTTACCGGATAAATCTGGATTGGAGGAGGGTCTTGTTTAATAGTTTTAAGTTTTGTTTTTTTTTTATTTGAATTTGGTGATATAAATTTGTATAAAATCATAATTTTTTGTTATTTAAATTGTATTTTTGAATGTTGAAATGGATTCAATGTGCTAAATAATCAGAAAGACACTCTGATTATAGAGAATCAACCACTCAAATGTGCAGAACTAACAATTTCTATTAAAATTTTAGAATAAATTAAAGAGAAAATACCCCGGGAAAAACATAGAACAGTTAAACTATGCCTAAGAAAAATATGTAGAATATTACAACAAATCAATAAATTTCCATTTTAATTTATTGTTAAAATAAATCAATATTTTATTGTATGTAGAATATTTGTGGGTTAAATAATAACTTTATATAATAATATATTAAATTAATATTTTTTATTTTAAATTATTAATAAAAACATTTATTTATTTATTTATTAACTAAAATTATAGCCAACTTTGTTGAGCACCTGAAGCAAAAACAAAGCATAAAAACCAGAGCATCAACAAGCAAGATTAAACACAATTGACACAGTGATTTATGTGGAAACTCAATATGGGAAAAAAACATGGGCAATGATAATCTGTATTATTATGAGTCAAGGGAGAATTACAATACCCAACCAAGGCATACAACCATCCTCTCCTCTCATACACACAACACCTTAGTGTTTCCTCTTGATCTCACACACTCACTACACATTGCACTCTCACCTCTATGGGTATGCTCATATATATAACATCTCTCAAATAGTTAGACTAACTGATTATAATTAGATCCACTAGTTACACAATCTCTTAAAAAAAGATTGCTTGCATGCACATTCCTAATAGTTGCATGCATGTGCATGTGACTGCATAGAAAATCCGTTGCCATGTTTCCAACAATCTCCACTTTGACAACAATTTACTCGATATATCATGCCCTTAATTAATTCATCATTTTTTTTGCAAGCCAAGAGAAGACAAACACCATCATAGCTCCACAACTTCTCTAAATGTAAACATGCATGCACGATTTAGTCTAGTATGGACCATTTTGTCTCCATCAGTAACTTGTCTAATAAACACTTGTCCAAATCTCATGAATCATAACCACAAACCAAATAACTGCAACCACTGTAGGTGATACTTGTGCTTATGTGTTTGAAGCACCACTTCCATGCTCTTCACTAGGTTTTTCCATGTGTCTATGTTATCGGGCATATCGGTAAGTGTGGACACAAACACATCTCCCTAGATTCACCCCGAAACTAGAGCAAAACAAGACAAAATACAAAACTTTCCCTAAGTTTTAATTAGCAAGCATACTAACTAACAAGAGATAAATGACATACCCTTTAAATTTCGTTTGTCCTCACTAGTGTCATCCTCGCTCTATTCCAAGGCTTATGGAATGTTGAACGTGTAAAAAAGACACAAGCCAACAAAGTGAAAGGAACAATGCATACTCAACAAAACCTATCTATGTGATCAAGAAGTCATACAATAAAATAAGACCAATTTTATGGGAAATAAATATATCATTGTATTAAAGAATGTGGAAGAAAGATACAACTAAATGCCTTGATGTTGTCAAGTTCCTTCCAATAGTTTCTTGCTTCCCACACACTTCCACTACATGGATTCTGAGATCAACAATCTATCTTGATAAAACAAAGCTCAAAGCTAACATACAAGCTCCTAAAACTCCAAGCTACAAAACTTAAGAACTTTCCAACTAAACTCCAAAAGATCTAGCCAACTAACTTTTCCCATGAGAACTCTTCTACTTTTATATGCTGAAAATGATCGTGTGAGGAGGTTAGGATGATCCGATGATATCAGGGATGCGACTTAGATCCAAACCGATCAGAGGCCACCTCACCCTCGAAGCTTCTATTCTATAACTTTCGAGAAATTACTCTTTTTCCTTCGTACAAAAATTTCCGCACCCTTAACAATGAGCAAACTGTGACAATGTTGTACGCCATTGTGTTGTAACCTACGACGATCCTAGATCATCGCACCCTTAACACTAAACAAGGTGCGACAATCCCTTTTTATAAGGTTTTTGATAAAGGAAAAGTATAGTTTCATCTCTTTCGGAAAAAGTATCTTCATTCTTCTTCAAGGATTAAGACCATTGATCCTTCTAAAGACAAAGCGTAGGTTTACATCATTAACGGTCATAGGGGTGATGAAAATAATGTGTAATAGTCTACCGACACCACCAACTGCATGTGAAATGATGACCATTTCCCATCACAATCATCCAACTTCCTACTATCATATAAGACTCGAGACATATAACCATTTTCTTCTTCATAAGTTAGGACATAAACCCAAAGAAAACTTACAATTGAAAGCCAAAGAGATTTTAACAGTTTCACAGTATTAATACCGAATTTTTTGAGTAGCCACCTTTTTTGACCTAAAATACCAAATTTAACTCATTAACTCTTTTACCATGTCAAGTTTAACCCAAGATACATGCCCCCCCCCGACATATTCAATCTACCTAAATATAGTTCTGGAGTTTTCATAGGTGACCTGATAAACCAGGGGTAGACATTCCTATCTAGGTCTTAGAGACATATGCCCATTTACATCCAATCAATAATTTTTACAAATCCAAAGTAAATACAATTCTATTTATTTATTATTTCACGGTGACTCAACCATCACCTCCCTGCACCTTCTATGTGAACACAAGTGGTGAGACATGACAAACAAAAAAACCTTCATCAACCATACCTGTAGATGAATTTTCTTCTTTTGTTGAGTCCTCTTTGGATGCTTGATGTATTTTCTAAAAATCCCTCTTGAGATGCCCAGATTTTCCATAGAACCAACATTTTTTCTTCATTATTGTCTTTTGACTTAGACCTGGCTATACCTTTCTGATCTTTCACTCCTTCTGTCTATGGACCTATGACCACCATTTCTTATGCTGTTGAGATTTCTTTATTCGATGTTTTCCTCATCTCCTCAGACAACAAAGCTCCCACAACATTGTCATAATCAATGGCATCTGTTGAGATAAACCACATATTTGTGACTAGATGATCCCAAGACTTAGGAAACAAACACAGTACTGTAACTGCCTTATCCTCATATTCATAAGTTACGTCCATACTAGATAATTAACAAATCAGAGTATTGAAAACATTCAAGTGATCAATAATTTTTCATACCTTCTTTCATCTGCAAGCTATACAAATGCCTCTTCAAGAAGATTATGTTCATCAAAGACTTTGTCATATACAGGCTCTCTAGTCTGTTCCACAAACCTGTTGTTGTCTCTTCTTTAGCGGTGTTAAAAAATGCTTGATCTGCTAGACACAAACGAATGGTACTAAGGGCTTTTACATCTAGATCTTCACAGTCCTCATCTATCATGCTTGCCAGTTTCTTTGTCTTTCCAGCCAATGCCTTTTGCAATCCTTATTTCACGAGCATATCCTGCATCTTGAGCTTCCATAGAGAAAAGCTATTCTTATCGTTGAATTTCTCCACCGAAAACTTGGAACTCTACACTTTTTCTATTAGCAGAAAACTCCAAAAAACACTACTTATAAAACCAAGCCTTTTTATAGTGAAGGAGTTTTATTATATTTAAGGTTAAACCCCAAAAATATAAACTTTAATTAAAACGTTTTAAAAATACTTTATTAAATTAAAACCTTTTATCACAAACCTTAAACTCTTCCATCCTTTTACCTTTTATTATGAAAAAGACACCTTCTAAAAAAACTCAACTTTCATAAAAGCGCACCCCCAAGGTTTAATACACCATTCTGCATATCATTTGTCTCGCATGTATTTGTATAATAAGAGAAACATGACCTCTCCTTTATATGACGTGTTTAATAAAAAAAAACACCTTCACACCTTGACTTTGGATGAAAACACCTTCACACCATTATCCAAACTTTTAATATTTTTAAGATCGACGCTCATGTGGTGCTTGAATGGGAGCACAAATTTTAGAGATCGAAACTCCTTGAGTGTGGATGGGGGAGCGTCATTTTTCCAGTGCTCCGTGGTTCAAAAACCAGGCACGCTAATCTAGGAAAAATTCTTATTTCTCAAGTGTGAGAGTGTCAATGCCCCTCTAACACTGTCTAGGGAGTACCAATGACCACAAAAATCACTCAATCACACCTTTTGGTTCTTAGAAAATATTTGGGCTTCTTAGTACTTTTATTTTCTTGTCCTTACATGCCAAAAAAGAATCCAAAGGTTCTTGCTCTTACATTAGACCTGCACACAATTTTTCTTGGATCACCTGCGACACCTACTCAACTTACTTTGATACCACTTGTTGGGCAGCGGAATCAAAAACAGAGAATAATAACCAAAGAATCAACAAGCAATATTAAACTGAGAACAACAATCACACAATTGACATAGTGATTTATGTGAAAACTCAATATTGGAAAAAATCATAGCAAATGATCATCAATATTCTCATTATTCAAGGGAGAATTACAATAGCCAGCACGGGCGTACAACCATCCTATCCTCTCATACACACAACACCTTTGTGTTGCGTCTTTTTCCCACACACTCACTACACATTGCACTCTCACCTCTATGGGTATGCTCATATATATAGCATCTCTCAAACAATTAGACTAACTGATTATAATTATATCCACCAGTTACACAATATTTTCACAAAAGAGTGCATGGATGTACATTCCTTATATAGATGCATGCATGTGCATGTGACCGCATGGAAAATTCGTTGGCATGTTTCCAACACCCTTCATTTAATACAAATGCAATAATCTTTTTATCATAACATTATAATATTTTCTAATTACTTTATATAAGTGCAAGCTAAATGTATATGCATATATTCTAATATCAATGTTATCATATTTTTATTTTTTATTTTTTAAATCTCATGTTTTATCGATATTTAAATTAGAATATGAATTCTATAAATTTTGCATATAAATAAAAATGTTATTTGATGACTGAGTTATATTTCCTACCTAGTGTGTTTTAAAGTTTTTTTATATTCTAAGCTAATAAAAACATTATTTGATGAGTTATATCTCCTACCTAGTGTGTTTTAAAGGTTTTTGGTACTAAAAGCAATTTCATTCAAATGGAAAAGGATAAACTTGTTGAATAGATTGTGATAGATATTATTGATGTGTGTTTTAAAGGTTTTTGGTACTATAAGCAATTTCATTCAAATGGAAAAGGATAAACTTGTTGAATAGATTGTGATAGATATTATTGATGGGTTTGGACTTATTAGTCCCTGCTTTAAGTTAGCAGGGACTATTGTTATCAGTTTTTAAATTTATCAATAATTGGGCACACAAATGATAGTGCTTAACCTAATTTTTCATCTTTGCATATTTTGTTTTTCAAATCAAATGGTTGGAGTTAATTGTTTTGCCCAATCATATGGTTTGTGGTCTTATTTGGCCTCTTTTCGAGGAAATTTCACTTTATCAAAGTTCTTTCTTATGTTTCAAGCTACAATTTTTCAACAAGATCTTGGGTTAAGACACATATTTTCTTATGTATTATTTGAGGTTTGATTAGTCGATTAATGTTTTTGTGGTGTACAACCACATTTATTTTCCAGTTGTAGTATGCATGCAAGATGGGAACCCACGTAGTTGTCTTTTCCATCTACTGTAGTTTGCATGCAAGATCCTTCGCACTATTAAAGTGAGAGGAAAATAAAAAAATAGAAGCTCATCCTCTACAATTGGAAGCATGCCCTTTCCTATCCTAGTTACTTTTTCTAGGATGCTCCTCTTCCCATGACTCACCTCTACTAGAATTTAATTGGAAAAACTAGCATATGCTAGAATTTAACAGGTTGTCACAAATTTTTTCCAAGATCTAGTCCTCTTCCATAACTCTCCTCTGCTCTATGAGGAATTTAACTCACCTCTGATAGAATTTAACTTGTTTCCCAAAATTTTCCCAAGATGCTCTTCTTGGCACTACTCCTCTTTGTTAACTCGTTGTCCCAAACTTTTTCTAAGATGCTCCTCTTGTAACTACCTTCCTCTGTTAGAATTTATCTTGTTTTCACTAACCAATTTGGCCGTGAGAACCAATTTGGTTGTGGCAATGCCTTCTTTTCATGTGAAATCCTTGTCTTCCCCTCTATTTCAACCTTTGTTTACATTAAAGGCATTCAAATTTCATTTACCGAGCCTATCCATTCGATAATAGGCTTCACATGCATAATTGTTCCAGTTACGGGCTCATACGCTCCATTTTTCCCATTATTGAATTAAAGAAGAAATAAGAGATCTTGCAACTTTGATTTAATGATAGAAAGTGGTGCAAAAATGAAACCTTGAGCGTTGGGAAGTAGTACGTGGAGGAAAAACCTTATTGACTAGAGGATGTTCACAACATCTAAGTTATAAATGCAACCTATGACATCTGAACTAGGATAGTGCTTGCCACAGTTGGATATTTTGATCTTCTTCCATAATTCTCCATGTTTGATTTAAAAACCATTTTATGCACATTGAAATAATGGTTAGTGACATCTATATAGAATCTTCAATTCATTAACACAAGAAAAGTCACTGCAAGAGGTTAATATGTAGATATATATAAATATACATTCATTTTGATATTCAATAGAGGATAGGCACCTCTACTATAATCCAACCAAACCAAATTACCTTAAGGACCTTCGATGACATTTTTCTATATTCTATTTTAATGTATGTTAATGATTTATTTTTGAATTATGTATTAAGAATTCAAAACCAAAGCACGACATTAAGCAATTTTTAGCTACAAACTTTAAAAATGGAGAGGTGAAGCCATACATGAAAACTTGAATTAGTGCAAGTTGTACATATTGTTAGACTATAAATTGAGATGGATGTAACAATTATCTCAGTGGGGAGGTAAGTTCCTTGGAATAATCGAGAGACGAGAGCATAAGAGAAGACCAAACTTATGTGACTAGTGAATTGGTATAGTTCTCGTCATCTCTTTTCTAGCAAGGTAAATCAGGTGCAAGGGGTGATATGTAGTATAGTCTTATGCTACACCCATCAAACGAAAGTAACTCACTCAAATATATAAGTCTAGGTGTCTGGAAATGAACACCATTATATATTCATTCTGAAATAATTGTAGACTTATACAATGAATGCCAACTCCTACTATCAGGCACTTGTTCATTCACTCCTATGGTGCCAAGTCTTGGATAATACATTCCTATTGTGATTTCCCCCTTGCCTCTACATCTTTGTGTGATCAACTAGTTTTGAAAATGCATATGTAAATTGTTCTTAAAGTTTATAGTCTAGGATAGCCAAAGAGGAGAGCCAACTTAGTGATACAACATAAGTTAGTGGAACGTTGCTTGTGTTATGATATCCAACTTAATGATATGAAAGGAGTAGATTGGAACATGAATTACATTTCATTAGGCTATGACACTTCGCTTACATGCAAAGCCCCAAGTAATCCCTTACCCCACTATGTTCAGTTTCTACTAAGTGCTTTGGTGTGCTTCTTTCATTGGTATGCACACTTGAGGAGGTAACAAACATGAATTCATCTCTTGAAATGTAAATAGTGATCTTTTGCAATATGATCTTTTTGATGAAGTTGGCTAGGATATATAAATATATATTTTTTTCAATTTTCCACGTTTTCTATTTTTTAAAGATTGGGCAACATTTACATTACTCTTATCAATGTCCGATACAAGTTTGGAGGATTTTATAGAATGTGATTTTATGGGTTTTCTTCATTTTTTTCATGAGGAGGGTCATTCGTAAAAATCATATTATTCAATCCTTGATATAAATATATGGGAATTGCACTATCTGTTTGTGTTGGATCCAACCCTACCTGATTTTGTCAAAGGCATTGCGCTATTTGTTTGCATTGGATCCAAGCCTACCTAATTTGTTCATGAGAACAACATACCAAGAAGTCATCTCATGATAAACCTAACACCAACATGACAAGTAAAAAAATTTAGGTGAATGGTTTGGGCCATTAGCATGTTGTGTCTATATATCCTAAGATTTGAACAATTTAAATATTTTCTTTGGTCTAATCAAGAGTGTTAAGAAATTTAATATATCCTTTGATCCAGAGCATGAGCATTGTGTTGGTAGTCTGATTCATAATCTGATCCCTTTGAGAATATGGCATCGACTAATGTTGTTGCTATTTGTATCACTCTTGAAGAAGAAAGTGTCATTAATCTCGAGAAATCATATTTTCAAGTACTTTCTGCAAGATATGTGAAGAGCGAGGACAAATGCTCCAAGATTCCCACAATATATTTAGCAATGATGTATCCAAGATTTCTTGCAATATGTTTAGAAACAATGGCTTGTGTTCTACAATGGTGGCTTTCAATTTTTTTTCCTTATTTCCTATTGCCTCTGACTACTTATTCCCAAAAAAGGAAGGGGCTTGCTGTTATGCAACTCCCCTTGTTTTAATTCATATTGATAAACTTGTTGAACAATTTTTTATAGAGATTATTGATGTGCTCATACTTATTTTCATAATGACATCACTAGATGGTGTTGGATGATTATATTCTTAAAGAATTGTTTCTCTACGAAATTTAACTATGGATGAGTCAAGGTACCAATCACTTTGTGGAACTAAAGGCACCGTAATTAACTTTCACCTTAGCAGTTAAAAAAGTTGTTACAAAACTTCAAATATTTGGGAATCCATTCATTGTGATAAAATAGATGAATGCAGAGTATACTTTGTTGAACTACGTGCTACAACCCTTATTTGATGAAGATCAAAGATATAATTCATTTTTTTAACACCATCTCCTTCCTCATGTATACAAGGAAAGGAGTGAGGATTTTGATGGATTATCAAAGGCTGGTGAATAGATGGCACGTCGACTTTGGAATATACACAAACATGAAGACAGTTGATATTTTGAGTATCTCCATCTTTCACTGATATTTTTTTTCACAACATGATTTTCAAATTTTAATAAAAGGTCATGTTGTCAGGTTCCTTCCAACAGTTCCTTTCTTCCCACACACTTCCTCTACACGGATTCTAAGATAAAAAGTTTATCTTGATAAAGAAAAGTTGAAAGCCAACATACAAGCTTCAAAAAATCCAAGCTATAAAACTCAAGAACTTTCCAACTAAAAAATCCAAAAGATCTAGCCAAATATCTTTTCCCATGAGAACTCTTCTACTTTTATAAGATGAAAATCATAGGGTGAGGAGGTTAGGATGATCACATCAGATTAGGGACGTGAATTTGATCCAAAATGATCGAATGTCACCTCACCCTCAAAGCTTCTATTCTAGAACTTTCAAGAAATTCTTGTTTTTCCTTCGTACAAAAATCATCACACCGTTAACACTAAGTGTAACACCCTGTTTCCCCTAGCTTGTAAAAAAATAACTGGACTGGCCAAGAACTATGGAAAACTCATAAATGTGAATATGTGATGTAAATGGACTTTGACGAAAAGGTCAATAAATGTGAATAACATTATGAATTTTATTGCAGGACTGCTGAGAGGGGATGTGCAAAAAAAGAGACCATGATAGCGGTGGAAGGCACCTGGAAAGGTGGCATTAACTTCCATCGAGAATTCATACCATATTTGGACTTCACTGTCCTGGAGAACCAAAAGCGGCTCGCTGGCCCTGAATTAAATGTCTCGCAGGCTGGTAGGTAGATGGTTTAATGAGGGATGGGAGCTGAACCTCCCATCCGTAGAGTCATCAGACCTGATCAGTGCGAGGGTAATCGCACCACACACAAGCTCGGAAGAGGATAAGGCGTGGGGTAGAAGTGATCGAGGGGCGGACGCGAGGGGATAACTCTGGCATTATGCAAAGTGAGTGATAGTAGAGAGGAAGGATTGCAACCTTTGCTCCTGGTCACTGGCAAACAGAGACGTAGTCTCATAGCATCGTGGTCTCAGCTCGGGGGTGGCTACTGGTAAATTCGATGGGAGTTGCTAAGCCTACGGTTGGGTGGAAACGAGCACCCCTCTCAGTAGTTTCTTAACCCTGGTGTTATTTCTGATAAGTGTTTTGCCTCTGGCACCTTGAAATATATGTATTTTGATAATTATTCTCATAAGCTGCGGAACTGTGAATGTTTTCATTTTAAGAATGTCTGAGTAGTATTTTGATCAGTACTAGTAGTTGCATATGCTTATAAAAGAAAAACCATGCATGGCTTATGTTGATAAATGAATTTAACTATGCATAAGTTGAACCAAGTCAGGCTTCCAGCCTGTTCTCGGGAAGTTGTTTACCCTTATCTGTCTCCAAGGATGCCCTAGAATAGATCTCTTCACAGAGATTCCCTCCTTGGAAAGGGTTACCAAGAACCTGGAAAAAGGACTTGGCTGTGCAAGTCTTAACAACCCTGTATGAGGAGGAATGACCCTCTTAAAATCCTGAAGTAGCAGCATAGGGATAAGTATCGATCGATGGACGAGATTCCGTCGGAAGACCCATTGTCATTCACGACCGTTTGATTGACAAAAGAAATGAGGGTGTTACATACCTTGCCCCTTTTCCTCTATCTTCATGAATAGCGAGGAAATCGGGATCGTAGACCCCCACGGTCCATGAGAACACCTGGACCGTTGATTTTTCCACATCCATGAAGTAGTGGAAGAGTGCCCAAGGTGGGATAGATCTGAGCCGTTAGATCTTAGCCAGAAAAACCCAACATCCATTGGATCTGTTAAGAGATGCATGAGGGTTAAGCCCTCATGAATAGGAGGTTGAAAATCACGACGAGAGGCGTGGCCATCGGGATATCGACATTCGTGAAATCAGGAGTCATGATGACATGAGGTCGGGAATTTTTCTAGTTAAAATCCTGGAATCAATAGGAGTCATCCATCATAGGAGGACACGTGGGCAAGATCGGGAGCCTGTTAGTATTCAGAGATTGAAGGGACAATATGCCGAAATATCTCAGCAGCGGAAACTCTGAAATCGCGAGAAGCGATCAGGACCATCCATCATGGGAGGACGCGTGGTTGCAATCGGAGCGTTCGGGAAAATTCCTGAAAGGAAAGTCATCCATGGGGAAATCGAGAATCCCATGGACAAGAAGTCCATACACTTCGAAATTGCGAATTCTGGAATCCCGACAAAGTGAAAAGCGTCCAGTGTAGGGCCAGGTATCATTATATTAGCATATTGGGATTCGACGGATTGCCAATCCTGAGGACGAGTACAGTCTGGCATTGGAAAGTCTGAAAACCTGACAGGAGATAAGGCTGCGGCCTTGTTAGATAGTGATTACGTGGGCCAGGAGTTTAGCCAGAAGGGATAACACGTAAAGGACCATATCGGTGAATTGGCTCATCGGGGATCACGGAATCGGGATTCCTGTTGACAAGAGTTCAGGATTTCCCATGGTGGAAACCCCCGAGTAGGTCTGAGCCATCCGATTGGTGGAGGGCACGTGTCGAAAGATTAACTCCATCGAGAAACTGGGGATCGCGAATTCGGGATTCTCGTGATCGAGAGTCTGGATTCTCGTGATGATAAACCTCGATGAACGGATGAGATTCTTTCGGAGGACCTTAGGGTCTGCAATGACCGTTAGATGTGGAGATGAGATGTCAACTTAAGCCAGGACATGAATATGCTTTAGGATAAGAGGCGAGCAGATCTGGACGGCCAGAGTCAACCCGTCCAGATCTATGGCGGAGGTTCCATTCTGGAGCCCCCTTACTATTTTGCCTTTAGCGGTAGGGGGGGGTCCGGAATTGGAAACACAACTCTCGAATGGTCAATATTAACTCATCATGATCAATGATGCTCAGGCAGATTCTGGAACCCCCTTGCCATTCNCATGTAAAGTGGGGCCCCTCCTATCATATCGACCACCGTGTTGCGTTTCCCCCTCTTCCACCTGTGTTCCACTTAACTATGCAACGGGGTCGTTTCTCATTGGTTTTTCTCTGGCCCTGTTGGGATTTTTTTCTATTAGCCATTTTTTCACCCTATAGGGATTCGTCCCCGTTGGTTGGTTGCTAGCCCTGTCAGGGTTCGACGGTTGCAGAGTCAAATGATTAGACATTACTGTAGCGCTGAGGCGCGAAATACAAATAGTCCCTGCATTCAAATTGAACCATGATCATGACCCTCGATCACATGGGAACGGAGAAGGAGAGAGAAAGAGCCATCTTACGCTGGGCCTCCATGGATAATTAGGGATTCTGGTCTGGCAGAAGACCAGAAAAAAAATTCGATTTGGGTAGTGGGTATGTGACAAAGTGGTATCAGAGCATGGTTACAACACTCGTCCTGATTGGGCTCATGAACGAGTCGTGCATAAGCTCCATTTGAAGTACTCCTACGAAGGGTAACCCCCTAACGTAAATTTCTTGTCCAGGATTGAAAACTTGGAAAACGAGAACCCGACTGTGTATGCATGTGAAAGAGTTATAAATTATGTGCAGATTATAAAAATATATCTAACTCTTGACTAACAATCAACATTTGTCTTTTCACCTAAGCGGACGATCAGCCGCGGGAATTTACAGATGCAGAGTATGGTAACTCACCAAGAGGTGGGAGAAGGCTCCCACAATAGAGATGAAGAGTCTGATGAAAGAAGAGAAATACCAACCCCTCCAGACCTAGCTGAGACTGTGAGTAGTCTCATGGTTGAGTTGCAAAGCTGCAAGGCCAACAATGAAAGGATGATGAAAGAACAAGAAAAACAAACTGAAATTAATGCAGTGTTACTGCAGAGCTTATCCGACCTACAACGACAAATGCAGCATAAACCCAAAGTGTTGAAACATGGTCGTATCAGTGGCCATACTGAGAGAAGCACCTCAAGAAAGGTCCACCCCAGAGGTAAAGGACCAATATCGAACAATTCTACTGAGAAGGAAGTTAGCGATTCAGAAGGCTCTTCCAGCAGCGAGACCAGTTCCTATTCTCGAAGAAAATAGAAGAAGCAAAAGACTTCCAAGAGTCATAAATTTGAGGAATTCAGAAAGGCCAAACCTCCCTCCTTTGAAGGTGAGATAAATAAGGGAGAGGAAGCTGAGGCCTGGCTACTTGGACTGAAGAAATATTTCAGAGTCCATGATTTTTCAGAGAATTTGAAGGCCTGAGTGGCCACTTTCAATCTAAACAGAAAGGCTTCCATCTAGTGGGAATACCTTAAGAATATGAAAGGGGTCCGCAAGGAGGACCTGTCTTGGAAACGGTTTGAGAAATACTTCCGGAAGAAGTATTTTTTGGAAAGATATTTCGACGAGAAGGATAAAGAGTTTTATGAACTCAAACTGGGACAACTCACTATAGAGGAATATGTCAACAAATTCCTTGACTTATTGAGATATGTACCCTACATCAAAGCAGAGAAGGCGAAGGCACAACGCTTCATCATTGGGCTACCCAAGGAATACCGGAACCAAATTGAATTCGATGAGCCAAAGACCTTAGAAGACACTATTCGAAAGGAAACATATTGTCATGAACAATATGGACATTGGGCAGAGTCTCGTGGAGACTGGAGATAGAAGAGTGGTTCGAGATTTCAGAAAAAGGGGATCAAATCCTCAGGATTTAAGAGCTACAAGAAGAACCCCAGAATGAACTTTCCAACTCGGAGTGTACTCCAACAGAACTTTCCATCATCATACGGAAATAAAACTTATGTACCTATACTAGTAAAGACTAATAACCCAAAGAAAGAACCTCTGAAATGTTGGGGTTGCGGAGAAGAGCATATTCTGAGAGACTATCCACACCGACAACAGAACAGTCGAAAAGTTTATAACCTTCAGGAAGCTACCACATTCAATGATGTGGCAAGGAGTGTGCCACAGATTTATGCAACCTTGGATAATAACCAAGCTGACCACCAAGCTTCAGTGGTGGAAATAGAAGGTATGATTTTCAACCATCTAGTGTCTGTTTTAATTGAACCTGGTTCAAATTTGAGTTGTATAGCCCCTAAGACTGTGGATAAGTATAAGCTACAGCCAAAAAAACAAACCAAGCCATGGTTGGTACAATTAGCCACTGGCACTAAAAGAAGGGTGGTAGAGGTCATACCAACCTGCCAGTTAATGTTGGGTGAATTCCCCACCCAAGCAACCCGTAATGTATTAGCCCTAGGATCATACGATCTGTTGATTGGTATGGATTGGCTAGCTGCCCATAAAGCCAGATTGGACTGTTACCATAAAACCTTAGAATGTGTGAGCAAAGAAGGAAAAAGGATAACCCTTCAAGGGATCCAAAAACCGGTCTCGGTGAGACAAATATCAACCCTACAAATGATAAAGTATTGTCGAAAGGGATGTCCCCTATATGAAATACAAGTGTTGAAAACAACTGAAGGTGCTAAACCAAGCCCTAATGAACACCCTATCCTAAG
>JASDQU010105704.1:198912-217226 GCA_032191745.1 Picea mariana | reverse complement strand
TTAAAAATCCCTAATAGCCATCAAAACTACCAAGGAGCATAAATCTTGTCAAAATTGTGACTCACACATACAATAAAAAAGATTTTTTTTTAAAAACCACTTGGCACAAAAACATAACCATAAAGTCTTTCCATTAATGGAAAGAAGAGTTCACACATATCCAAAAACATTACTTGGACAATAATATGCATATAAAGAATAATAAAAATTAGAACTGTTATCCCAGGCGAAAAACTGAATAGGATAAGCTTGCTAGAACATAGAATCATTTCTCCTATTCCAAATAAAAAATAACTGATATGAACTCATGAAAATAGGCATGGTCACATGGTTATATAGGAGATAGTGTATAAATCTTATGATCCTCCCATAGTACTAAGTACGAAAGTGTGTGCCTAATAATAAGAAAAGCAATAGAAAATCCTAAACCTATAATTTCCACTAAGCTACATGAATTGGGAGGGGAAAATCTATTTTTAATTTATAATATTTAGAAGCCTCATTTCATGAATGCAACATAAGTGCATAAAAAGGAAAGAAATTATTATTATGYCACAAATAATACTKGTTCTCATTCATGAAGRCAGAAAAACTACTTAAMARATGGATGTGTGTGAGATACATGTTAAACTTAAAAGAACTAGCCGCATATTTACCTTGGTCCTATTTAAGGTATTAGGAGCTCCAAAGACTTGCAAAAACCTGATATTCTTAGCTCCTACAGTGGATGCAATAGTGTACCCACCTAGACTCTAAAAATACAAAACAAAGGAAAGGCTCTCAATAAAAAACAAAGGAAAGGCTCTCAATAAAAAAACAAACACTGTCATCACAAAATCCAGTTAGCAATAGATCAATAGAATGAATTCCTCTTCGAGCAGTACCCTAGACGTGTGACTAGACTCTGCTATATTAATTATAGAAGGATATTTCCATAAGGCCAATTAGTTCTAGCTAAGTTCATGTGAACTCAGTAGCTCATGCTTATTCAATAATAATGAAAACAATGGAGAGTGGGTGTCAATGGTATTTAGGTAGGCTCATGTATGAGTATTACAAAACTTAATACAATGGTTCACACTAACTCCACTAGATGCCAAAAGAATGGTTTGGAAAGGGAACCATGCCAAGGCCATTACTGCAGCACAATATTCTTTTATCCGATAAAGATATTGAGCTGGAACATTAGAGGATGACATGCCCGTGTTGCATACATGAAATAAATTTTCATTTCCTCTATTTGCAAACTATTGGCTAGACATAAACAGGACACTCAACATATTAAGAATCATTCACAAAAACTTACAACTTCGTGCATCTCCAAATTACAGTCCAAAAAACAAACAGTTCCAAATATAGCTCCAACAAAAAAAATAATTCCCACTTACCCAACAAATATTTCCCAGAAACAAAATAACCCCAATAAACAAACACATACTGCTTTATCTCGCTAATCGATTTTAAATCTCCACGGTTGCTGCTGCATATGCGTATGCGACCATACATTCGCCGCCGCCGCCCTTAACTTCAATCCACTGCCCGGTTGACGGCTTAAACAGATAACACACGTTTTTCGAGGGACCACCTCCGCTTGCAAAAATCCAGTCGCGCCACTGTGTAACACAGAGAACAGATTGCGGAAGAGAAGCCATAGCAATAAAAAAATTTTTGTCACCATCATACTTCATCACCTGTCGATCACCGAAAGCGTACACCTCCCCAGAATAAGAAGCCACACACATTCTCCATAGATCTTCGTTTCTCCATAGATCTCCCCTGAAACTCATATCTTCACACCTTCTCCACGTCCCCGCACTTGGCTCGAAAACTTCTGCACTTCTGTCTTCGCCTCCGCTTAACACCATGAATTTACCTTCCATGAAAACACCGTCGCATTCACCGCCGTGCAGTTGGATCATAGGCGGTAGAATTTCCCACATTTTCTCCTCCACGTTATAAGCTTCTGCAGCCGCGAGAGGGTGGGAATCCTTATTCGTCCCTCTAGCGACATAGACAAGTCCGGTGGAAGAATCGACAGAGCAGGCAAACAAGAATCGAGGTGTAGGCATGTCAGCTCCGCGGCTCCATCTGGAAGACTCAAAGTCATAAATGTATACACTCTTTCTATTTCCGTCTATGAGAACCAGCTTCCGGTTCACAACAGCCCACTGAAACCATCCTTCCATTCTAGCAAAGTAGGGATCATCGATGGGAGGTATCCTTTCCCAGGTGCCCTTCACAAGGTCATATACCCTTATTTCAAAGACGTAACTACTATCCATAAAAACTAGTTGAATCAAGCATACCAAGTGGTCGGTCGTCCCGGATATCTTTCTGTCCGCATAGAACCTAGGGTTGCTCACCATAGACTCCCAACTTCTGCACACACCTTTCAGATTATCGTGCCATTTGTAAGGCACTCTTAACAAGCACTGTCGAACGAGATCGTTCGGAAGAACCTCCATTAGACCTGATTGAGTTTACCCAAAGCTTTACACAGATCTTGATCGAGTTTACCCAAATCTTTACACCGATCTTAGAGCTGCAAACGTAAAAGTGAACCAAATATGAAAGCGGGGTTAAATATATAGTGATCTCTCGGAGTAACCTAAATTTCAACCCGACGAAAAACGAAGTTTTAAATCTTATTTATTCATAACGTTAATTAATAAGATTTAATTCATCTTATAAGTTTAACCTAAATGATGAGAGAATAAATTTGACTCTAAGTTTTATTTAAGTTATTTAACCTTATTAAAAGATTAAAGGAGGGTGAATTTATTTTTAGTATAATTTTTATTAGAATTTATAATTAAATTGTGCCAGGTCGGGTGTGATCTTTTAGTGATTTTTACGGCTTAGATGTCCTTGAATCCACAGGTAGTCCCATAGATCACTGACAAACTAGCAAAAAAAGAGGTAATAATTAGATTCGAGTAATAGGAGAAATAATTTTAATTAATAAAAAAATTTAAGGATTTTCTCTTATTTATTTAAAATAATCCAAATTAACAAAATTTTAAAAAATGGGTGCCAAGATGTGTAATATAATAAAAAATGATTGAGTTAATAGGTGGATGTGTAATAAAATAAAAAAATAAGTGAGTTAATAAGTGGACAAATTCAACTATTTTGGTGAATTCACTTTTTTGGAGTAAGATAAAGTTTTACCTTGATCTACTTAATCTAGGTCCTCTTAAAATGGGGCAAAACTCTCTAGAACAAAGTTACATTAATAAAGTGGAATTATAACTTTCCCTAAGATTCTTATCAATCTAGGTCTTCTTAAAATGGGTCAATTTTAAGAAGTGGAGTGAAATATGTGTAATACCATATAAAAAAAAGGAGTGAGTTAATAAGTGGACACTTTTAACTGTTTGGGTGAATTCACTTTTTTCAACCAAGGTAAAGTTTGATGTTGATCTACTCAATCTAGGTCCCCTTAAAATGGGCCAAAACCCTTGAGAACAAGTTCCATTAATAACGTGGAATTATAACTTTCCCTAAAATTCCTATCAATCTAGGTCTTCTTAAAATGGGTCATTTTTTTTTATGAACAAGGTTCCATGGTCAAAGGTCTCATTAATCAAGTGGAATTATAACTTACTTTAAAATTCCTACTAAATTTAGGAAAAATTCTCCTCAAGCTTAGATCCATCTTAAACCTAGACTTAATGTGTAAATTTTAATTTATATGTTGTTATCTAAATATGTAGGTATGTAGTTATTTGATTTTTTTTAATTGAGCAGAATTCCTTGGGGAAGAGCTAGAGAGGCTATAGATGATTATAGAGGGTGCAAACATTAGTAACCCTTCGACCATAGGTTATTGATGTGAATTGGATAATTTTTATTTTTGAAGTTTTTCCCAAAAGGCAATCAACATATTGGACTCTTTAGATACCTACATTAAGAGCATTGGAATGCTAGAAAAATATCGCAAATGGGCCATTAAGAAAATAAGGGTAAGATCTTCCTCATGTTGTGGGTGACAATGGTAGATAGTGAAATGGATATTTGATGACTAGATGAGATGCATGGTGATAAGGATTCTAGTCCTTAGCCTTAACACTACAAAGAAAAGACCTTTTAGCGGAGGTTTCTAGTGTTACAAAATTGACAAAARTTGTCAAAAAAACCTCCACTACAACATTTGTTTTCGATGGCGAATGGTTTTCTGGATACTATAACGGAACTTGATTATAACTAAAAAATTATGGGCGACTGGAGGTGTTAGCGGATGTTTGCAAATTAGTGTGTTCTTATGAGRAACAAACACGGGTGCGTACATACATGTACCGTACTGGTGTTGTACACTTAAAGTCAAGCATCGGGACAATAAACTATGCAAGCAACACAGAAGTAAAATATTTAAGCACCAGGCCATTTGTCTTATAAGCACCATGACTTTAACAATAAAATGTACCAGGAGAGTTAAAAATAATTAAGCATAAGGGCTTTCTACTTAGAATGCACTGGTGCGTTATTAATAAGAAGGTACCGATGTTGTATAAATAATATACACTAGTGCATTACTTGTAAACCCCACCGCCCCCCCCCACCCGCCCCCCGCGATGCCTTAAAAATAGAAAGCACCGGTGCTTTTTAGTAACAAACAAGTGATTATGCTTATCAATAACACAATAGCACCGGTTCATATTAATAATAGAAACACATTGGTTCTTATTAATAATCATAAATCATGAGTGGTTAGTAATAACATAAAAACACTAGTGCTTGGTATAAGTTTAACGCACCGAAGGCCAATTTTTTAATATAATTTTTTGTGGTATTAAATAAATATTGATACCAGTGTTAATTGATTACATAAAAGCACCGGTGCACATTTCATATGAAACACACCGATGAGTTTTAATATTAAACATGCCAATGAGATTAATAATTAAAATGCACTGAGAAACATTGACTTGTGATAGTGGAATTAATGTTATTTTTTAATTCCATTATTTCTCAAAAAATTACATATATCTTATATTTTGATTAGTGAATTTGGATATATGTTGTTTGGATTAATTTGTTATCTCATCAGATTTTGCATCTAYTCATTATATTATTTAGTCATCCATATATTTAATC
The DNA here is from genome assembly GCA_032191745.1 of Picea mariana. NCBI lineage: Eukaryota > Viridiplantae > Streptophyta > Pinopsida > Pinales > Pinaceae > Picea > Picea mariana. The sequence continues at coordinate 212,129 of JASDQU010105704.1, read as the reverse complement.
AACGATGTAAACATTTGACAATGCAATAGAATGAATTAAAACATATTTTATTATATGAATAAGAGGGTCTATGTCATACAAAATGGGACACTTATCAATAATCCCTTGTCTTTCAATTGGGACACTATGTTCATTACACTAAACAAAAATGTGTGATTTTCAGAGACAATTATTTCAAAAAAATACAATTGCAGCGTGCATTGATATCCAAATATATTGGTCATCATTCTTCAYGAGAATTATTGTTAGTACTCGATCTACTTCCATGCCTTGGGTTATTTTCCTGAATGTTTGGTTGATTTCCTCGATTGTTWTCTTCTTCTTCAAGATCCATCTACAAACATACAGGTAAATTGTAATGAGTTTATCTATATTGGTGAGAATAATGAAAATTGAAATAAATAATATATATGAATGTAAATTGAAAAGCGATGTACCTGCAAAGAAAGAATTGACTCATGAATCATACACATATGTTCAAAATCAAATCCCGTGCCTTGTTTCAACAATTATTTTGTTGGCTCAGTTCCATACTTTGTTTCGTGCAAGTTTTATACCCCATAATAAATCATAGATTTAATATAAAGTATTATTTTTGTTTCATTAATTATAAAATGATAGAAGGAAAACAACATAGATTATACTTACAAATTCCACAATTAATTTTTGATATGCCAACATATACTCACAACCCTTAATTAACCTGATGCCAATCAATTTTCTTGATGGCTCTTCTTTGTATGTTAGCACCTGTTTGAAGACATTCAAGGATGGTTATTGTAAACCAAATTAAAATATACAAAAAAAAAAAAAAAAACTTTAAGTTGTTATAAAGAAATAACAATTACTCACAAACTTTGATATCAACCATTTTCTTCCTTGTCGTCTAGTTTTATGTGTAGAATGAATTCCATTTTCTTTTCTTTTATGTAAGAGAATATTTGAAAATCAATATTTAATGCTGAATTAATTATTTGTACCTATGTTAGCGGAGACCAATTTTGGGAGAAAATCAAGGAAGTTTTGAAGGAATCAAGGAAACAACGCAAAATGGGGAAGACACTAAAAACAGAGGAAAACCAACACTGAGGAAAATAATTTACAATGTGGACAATCTGTTGCGGAGTAGTTGGAAAGTGGACAAGTGCCGACTTGGAGAATGGTTGGTTTGTGGACCAACCGATATTGATTTAGTTGGAAAGTGGACAAACCTAATCCACTTAGGGTTAGGGTATTTGTCCCATTTTTTGTATAAGTATAATGTATTAGGATTGTGGAAACAGTTGTTGTTGGTTGGTTAGAAGTTCTTAGTTTTGTTAATACTATTGCAATTTTTGGAGATCAATTGTAATGGAGGAAGAATTGTACAGTGCATGACACTAGATATTGCATGAAGATTAATAAAGAGTTGAAGCGATTCGTCTTTTTGGACTGAGCCCAAGAAGGGGGTGAACCACGGTATATCTGGGTTATGTGTGAATGTTTGCAGTACTTATGATTATGTTTTCTTTAATGAGTTTTACGATGAACATGTTAAAATGATAAAGGAAGTAATATTGCACACTAAAGATAAAGTGATGAAATCTGTGGAATAACATTAAATGGATGTATGTCATAGTTAGTATTCATATCTGAATCTTATGTTGTAGTAAATGTATAATGTTTTATTTGGTATATGTTGTTATAATGGTTAATGAAGTTCTATTGGAATGGATCAAAAGAAGGTGTTGCACAGGAAAAAATGGATCAGTTGATGGAGYTRGAAGAAGAAAGAWTTTTAGYAGGATTTCGYKAGGAAGTACARAAACTGAACGAAAAATSTWGGCATGATAGGCACATAAAGAAKAAAAGACTTAAAGAAGGATATCTAGTTCCAAGGGTGATTTTAAGAACCCCCTGTAAATTTATATGCAAAATAAATGGGTGAATCACCGTGATTCATAGGAAAAATTGAAGGCTATGTTATGAATAATATAATATGTATATATAATTTTTTGGCGAATCTTTTAGTCAATTATATAATATTGTAAAATCTTGGTGAATCTTTCACTAAATTATAAAATCTTGTAAAACCCTGACAAATCTTTAAATGAATTATAAAATATTGTAAAATCGAGCGAATCTTTTACTAAAATATATAACATTATGAATTCTTGGTGATTTTTTTGATAAAGTATAAAACCATATATAATAATAGGAAAATATATTTATTAAATTGTACTATACTCATTTTACATGTTTGGAAAAGAAACATAGTTTGTCCCTCCTCCAAATAGTGTTGTAAGCATCAAGGGTTGTGTTTGTCAAGGTTCTTATTATGTTTTTCATGGTTCACCTATTAAATTCTAAAACAATTATGATTTTCCAAGGGGGTGGTGGATTAAGTGGCCACCAAGATTCCAATCCCCTCAAGGTATGTGCTTAGAATTGCCTCTGAGGGGTTCCCCATATTTCATTAAAATGATTTCTATGAGATAAAAATTGATAGAGTTTCGTCTATATCCCACCAATGACATCTAGAGATTTGTTTACCCCAAACCAATGGAACTAGATCTTTTTATGTTGCACCAATAACTTAATTAAGAGAAATTGTTTATAATATGTCTACCTAGTTACCCAACCTAAGACCAAATTAAAAATAAATTTTTAGAACATATGAATCTAAATGTCATCTAAATAGAATGCAAACAATAAGAACAAACATATATACAAAACAAATCATAGCCTGTCAAATTGTTAAACAACAAGTAGAGAATGTCAAAATGCCAAACATATGTACATGATGTAAAAAACAGGCTTATGAGCATTTAACAACAAGAAAAATTGGTCTTTAAACAAATGTTAGAACCAACATCCATGAACAAAAATATTAATATAATGGTCATTATTCATGTGAAGGTATTCTTATGTGAAAACAACTTTAGGAGATAAGAAATGTGAAAGAAACAAAGTCATTCCATGATGACSATGATGATAGTCTCAGTTAAACTTGAACAACAAGAGATGTAGATTTAGAAAGGGTTATTATGCCATTGTGTATATATATAACCGACAATATAATGGTTCACAATCAAAGTCTTATCACCCATTTTAATCCCATTAAGGGAAGCACATGCAATGCCTATCATTGTTGGATAATGTTTGATACATCTTCAAACAAAAGAAAGCTCCTTTCCTTTTAATGGTAGAAGAATAGAGGTTAACAAGGTATATACTATTGGAATTGCTTCTTAAAATTGACATGGTTATTTTTTTCCTACCCATAAAAAATAATGATCTTGGTTTATTGAGACGATTTCTAACATGAATGGGTTGATCCTCTTTCATATTTGATAATAATTCACCACAAAGTTCCTATATATGTTGATCCTAACCTTCACTTCTCTCAAGATCAATAGAGACTAATATTTTCTCTACCACTTCTAACATGGATTATTCATTACCGACTCATCGATTATGAAATGACTCTTCAAGTGCATCATAAGATGTTCCTAAATTGTCGAATTTGAAGATTTTTTTGTAAATTGTAATCAGATAATATGTAATGTGCAAAAAATGACCACAATAGTAGTTCAGTGGGACTTAGAAGTACGACCAATACAAATACATAGTGGGAGTTCAAAATCAACTCCCATGACTAATCTAAAAAAAGCAAGAGATAAATCGCTAGACAATAGTAAATAATAAATAAAAAGGATATGAAACCCTTTTTGAAAATAAAATAAACATAAAAGCATAAAATGAAAATGCAAACCATCATGAACCATAGAGCTGGAATATACACGGTGTTATCTCTCAAACTCTACCCCAAGAGGAAAATTCCTAACCTCGGTGGGAGAGCCTATAGGCACTACTAGGCAAGCCACCCATTGTCACCTTGATGGCCTTGCCCCAATATTCATACTAAGGAAAATAATACCCTATCCTAGGGGGAATTCCCTATGTCAACCTACGCCAAAATCTGTGGATTAAAGCATGAAGGGGCTAAACTTAGGTCGATACTACTTAATTCACTAAAAAAAAAATACAAGTCTAAGAGACCTCAAGAAGTTCCTAAACCAAGCTCACAAGGAGCTCACACTACTAGTCCAAGATGCCCAATTTGAATGCATTGAGGTAGGAGTGGGAGCTATTTCTGAAGGGTCAAGCCCACAAAGTTCCAATGGTTTACATGAAAGGTGAAGTTTTGAGTGCTTAAGAGTTAATGGAAATTTAATTTTCCTTTACTATGATTGCTGATGAAAAATATTTTTGTCCTCAAACATTACCATGAAAATTAATTATATCCATGCTCAAATTTAGTTCTTAAGAAAACCAATAGGAAAAACCTCAAATTCCAAATTTCAATATGAAAATTGTTTTGAAAGATATGCCTTCGGAAATGTGTGTATCATGACATAATCATATCCCACATGTGAAATATAGATGATATCTAAAACAATGTTCAAATTTAGTCTAGGAACAACAAATTTAAACTCATCACATTCAACSATATGCCAAATAAATTATGAGAAATAAAAGATAAAAGAGAAATATAAACATCATACACTTGTGAAGACAACATTACAAAAAAATTCAGAGTTTTCCCATTCATAGCCTCTTCAACAACAAGTATTCCTTAATCCCAATGATTCCTTAGCACCAGAGTGAGAAATTGTGTAAATTGTGTCAACATACGATCATGTTATTGAACATAAATTTGGAACCATAAGTGTTGTTATAAATATGATCACATCTCATGCCAGGAAATATTTAAAACTGATCTAGATCCATCCATCCATTAATCCATATTCTTTGTTGATTTTAGTTTTAAATTTCTGGTTGAATTGAACAAGGAACCACATATTTATTATGAGAAAAARAAGAATATAGAAACCCCTATCAAACCATGCATCGACTCATTACTTGACCACCAATTCACAAATAAAGAGAGTATGATAGGAAACTGTAGCATATGTTTGTATGAGTAAAAATGTGGATATACAAAAACAATAAACATATGGGATAGACCAGAAAAATGGTGCCTTAATTTCCAGATTTAGAATACCAAAGAAACCAAATTTATGCCAACCTAGTCTATGAAATGTGAGAGGATTTTCCACAGTAAATCCATGGCCACAAAATGTAAGAGAATCTCTGAAATGTTTTGTCTTTGGAAGGTTCAAAATTAAGGCATACATTAAACCAATGTCCATTTTTCCTTCCAAGATATAAGTTTGTGAAGCAAGTGGACCTGAAAGTAGAGACCATGATATCAAACAATGTCTAATATTTTTATCTAAAATTATGAATATATAGTTGATACAAGTTGTATAGACTATGGATGAATATCCTAAGGATGTTCAAGTGTCAATTAGGGAATATAAGGGTAAGGCTCCATTAGTTGAGAATTCTACAAAATATTCATATCTGTAGTATTTTTTTGAATGCTTCCTTTAACTTTAATAAAATTAGTTATATATTGGAATTTTGTACAAAAAAAAGCATGTTCTCTGGAAGCCACCACAAGATGATAAAGTTTGTCTTAAAAATCCCTAATAGCCATCAAAACTACCAAAGAGCATAAATCTTGTCGAAATTGTGACTCACACATACAATAAAAAACATTTTTTTTAAAAACCACTTGGCACAAAAACATAACCATAAAGTCTTTCCATTAATGGAAAGAAGAGTTCACACATATCCAAAAACATTACTTAAAGTTGTAGCCAAGACTGGACCTGTATCTTAAAGAGGGTCATCTTTGTCATTAGATGTGGGTTGCAGCCATCATTAGCTAGCTCAGAGCATGGGACAATGGGACCCCAACCATCATTAATTGGATTAACAATGACATGTGGATTCTCCATATCTAATATAGTAACGATGAGTGTTAAGAACTTATCATTCAGGGTCCATGGAGGAGGGATATGAGGCTAGTTAATGTGACACTCTCACTTTTCCTAAACAAATTGGACAACTTTGTGCCTCGACCTCCCATCATATTGTTGAAACTAATTGGAGTGGGAAAAGGTCAACACGAGGCTCCCTAGTCCCTACTCATGGTGTAAGAGAATCCCATCGATAATCTAGAAACTAATGCATATATTTCATGTCCAAATCCACCTTTTATACTTGGACAATAATATGCATGTAAAGAATAATAAAAATTAGAACTGTTATCCCAAGAGAAAAACTGAATAGGATAAGCTTGCTAGAACATAGAATCATTTCTCCTATTCCAAATAAAAAATAAAACTTGAATTCTAATAAGAACTCATGAAAATAGGCATGGTCACATGGTTATATAGGATATAGTGTATAACGCTTATGATCCTCCCATAGTACTAAGTACGAAAGTGTGTTCCTAATAATAAGAAAAGCAATAAAAAATCCTAAGCCTATAATTTCCACTGAGCTACATGAATTGGGAGGGGAAAATCTATTTTTAATTTATAATATTTAGAAGGATCATTTCATGAATGCAACATAAATGCATAAAAAGAAAAGAAATTATTATTATGTCCCAAATAATACTTGTTCTCATTCATGAAGGAAGAAAAACTACTTAACAGATGGATGTGTGTGAGATACATGTTAAACTTAAAAGAACTAGCTGCATCTTTACCTGGGTCCTATTTAAGGTATTAGGAGCTCCAAAGACTTGCAAAAACATGATATTATCATATCCTATAGTGGATGCAATAGTGTACCCACCTAGACTCTAAAACTACAAAACAAAGGAAAAGCTCTCAACAAAAAAACAAACACTGTCATCAAAAAATCCAGTTACCAATAGATCAATAGAATGAATACCTCTTCCAGATGCAGTACCCTAGACGTGTGACTAGACTCTACTATATTAACTATAGATGGATATTTCCATAAGGTCAATTGGTTCTAGCTAAGTTCATGTGAACTCAGTAGCTCATGCTCATGCTTATTCAATAATAATGAAAAAAATCGAGAGTGGGTGTCAATGGTATTTAGGTAGGCTCATGTATGAGTATTCCAAAACTTAATACAAYRGTTCACACTAACTCCRCTAGATGCCAAAAGAATGGTTTGGAAAGGGAACCATGCCAAGGCCATTACTGCAGCACAATATTCTTTTATCTGGTGAATATATTGAGCTGGAACATTAGAGGATGACATGCTCGTGTCGCATACATGAAATAAATTTTCATTTCCTCTATTTGCAAACTATTGGCTAGACATAAACCATTTCAAACCACACTTATTCCACATGTCCTCTGTATATTTGAACAATGGAATCATGGATTCATACATCATGATTAAATATTAAACCATCAAGGCCACCCGTTTTAAGAATATGACCATTCCAAGAAAACACACGCACACAAGCTTGGTGACCTTTCAAAGCTCTTAACTATGTTAATTAAAAAAAATTACTAAGTGAATTAGATTTCATCTAGAGAAACATTGAGATGCACTATAGATGATGTCATGTCACTCAGGGAGACAACCTTTATGAAAGGTCATCTAGTAATTATCATTACAATGGTTATGTTACATCATGCTTGAGAACTATATAAGGACCATAAAATTTGGGTGCTAGCTTTTGACAATGCTTGGCCTTGAGGGAATTTTGCTTGTAAGGTTGCAGGCGAAGAAACATTTGATCCCCTTCTTCAAATTGATGTTCAGAGAGACCTTGATCTGTTTGTTTCTTAATGTGATTTTGTGGCATGACCAAATTCTCTTTGAGGGTACGGAGAATAGCCTCTCGAACTGTAAGTGTTTGGTCAACCACCTAGACCTTCGAGACACCAGGTAAGTATGAGAGAACTGAAGGTTGCTTCTGTCCATATATCACCTCAAAAGGAGTCATGCGTGTAGCTATATGGTATGAAGTGTTGTACCACCATTCAACTAGGGGTAACCATTGAGCCCACTGATTTTTATTTTTCGAGGAAAAACACCTCAAATATGTTTCCAAACACTTGTTGACAACTTGTGTTTGACCATCAGTCAGGGGATGATAAGCTGTACTGAGATGAAATTGGGTGCCTTGTAGCTTAAAAAGTTCTTGCCAAAAATTGCTTGTGAAAGTAGGGTCGCGATCAAAAACAATAGAGTGTGGCATGCCATGGATCTTGAAGACTTGATCCATGCAAATTTGAGCCACCATGGATGTTGTAAATAGGTGTTGAAGAGCACAAAAATGAGCATACTTCGAAAGGCGATCAACAACCACCATGATGACTTATTTATTTCCCGATTTGGGTAAGCCTATAATAAATTCCATAGAGATGTCCTTCCAAATAGCAGGTGGAATCGGAAGCAGTTGTAGTGTGCCTGGAGATTTGACTGTTTCTCCCTTGTTGCRTTGACACACATCACATTCGATGMCAAAATTATGAATGTCCTGTTTCATACCATCCCAGAAAAAAGAACGTTTGACCCTGTCATAGGTTTTGGTGAACCCAGAGTGCCCCGTTGTTGGTGTAGCATGAAGCTCAGAAAGTACCATGGATTTAAGCTTTGATTGCTTACTTAAATACAAATGGCCTTTGTATCGAAGCTCATCATGGAGCCAAGAGTACCCTCGGGGATTTGGAGTACTGGAATGCAATTGTTGGATCAGCTGCGAACTTCTAGGATCTTCCAGACATTCCCGACGAACAACTTGGAGCTAATCTGGTACAATGAAGGAAAGAGAAAAAAGGGATTCTTCATCTTCATATTTGTGGGAAAGTGCATCCGCAACCACATTTTCTTTTCCTTTCTTGTAAATGATCTCAAAATCATAGCCAAATATCTTAGTTACCCATTTTTGTTGCTTCGGGGAGGAAATGCATTGTTCCAAAAAAGACTTGAGGCTTTGATGGTATGTCTTAGTTTGGAAGTGTTTCCCCAATAGATAAGGTCACCACAAATCAATGACATGCAAAATACCCAACATTTCCTTTTCATAGATAGATTTTCCCAGATTTCTTTCAGATAGTTTCTTGTTGGTAAAAGCCAAAGGCCGACCCTCTTGCATAAGGACAACACCAATTTATTTTCCCAAAGCATCACATTCCAAGACAAAGGTATTTTTGAAATATGGAAGGGACATGACTTGATTGGTGCACATGGCCATCTTCAAGGTTTGAAAAGCTTGAGCAGCAACTGGAGTCCAAGTGAAAGAGTTCTTTTTTAGGAAAGCAGTGAGAGGTGCTACAACCTTTATGTAATTCTTAACAAACTTGTGATAATAACCTATTAAGCCCAGAAATCCACGGAAGATTTTGAGAGTCTTTGGGTGAGGCGAGTCTTGCATAGATTCAATCTTTTTAGGATCCACCCTGACGCTATCCTTGCCAACCAGATGACCCAAGTACTCTACTTCTGAGGCGCCAAAAACACATTTAGACTGTTTGAGGAAACTTTGGTGCTGGGAGTAGATGGAGAACTTGATCCACATGAGCAAGATGTTCTATCTAGGTCTTTCTAATACAAAATGATAGAGAAAAGGACGGACGACATGATTCATGAGGCTTTGGAAGGTGGAGGGGGCATTACACAAGCCAAAGGGCATGACCAAAAACTCATAGTGGCCTTCATGAGTTCTAAAGGTAGTCTTGGGAATGCCTTCCTCTTTCATACATATCTGGTGGTAGCCCAAACAAAGATCAAGTTTAGTAAAGAATTGGGTGCCACTCAGTTCATCCAGGAGGACATCAATGACAGGAATGGGAAATTTGTGTTTAATGGTAAGTTTGTTGAGGGAACGGAAGTTAGGACACATTCGCCAACAAAATCTTTCTTCAGTACCATGACCACATGAGAAGAGTAGGGGGTCGTACTAGGACGGATAATGCTTTCATTAAGGAGTTCCTGGACCATTTTCTCAATTTCATATTTTTGGGAAAAGGGGTGACTTTACGAATGGATATTGGGAGGAAGGATTTCAGGTACAAGGGGAATGGAATGATCATGAACACCACGTGAAAGAGGGATTCCTTGGGGAGTGGAAAATACCACTTGATGTTTAGAAAGGATGGCTTGGAGGTCTTGTGGCACCGAGGGTGTTTCTATTGCTTGGATGGCATGGAGTTGAGAAATAACACTAGAATGACCCTTTTTAAGCATATTTTCCATGTGATGGGAACTAATGATATCAAGTGAACTGACAGTGATTCCTTGGAACTTATATTGGTGGCCCTCCTAATCAAATTACATGGTTAATTCCTTAAAATCCATGAGAATGGGACCCAAATTCCTTAGCCAGTCTACACCCAACACAATGTCACACCCACCCATGTCTATAGAAAACATATGATATTTCAGATGGTAGTCACCAATTTGGAGACACACATTTTCACAACACCCTCCACATTTCATAGAGACACCATTGGCAATCATGATTTGGAAATTATTGACAGCATGGATGTAGCAATGAGTTTTTTGGGCAATGTGGCAATGAATAAAATTATGGGTGCTTCCACTATCAATCAGAATGATGACCTTTTGATGTTTGATGTAACTGATTAGATTGAGTGTTTGGGGAGAGGAGAAGCCAGTGAGAGCATTGAGGGAAATGACCGGTTCTACTTCGAGAGGGTCTGAGGGAGGGGTTATGTCGGGGGTTTTAGCTGACTCAGGCATAAGGGGAGTTTCAATATCCTCTTCTGAAATATCCTCAGAGATGGCCATAAACAAATTTTGTTCCTTACACTTGTGGCCCGGGAAATATTTTTCATCACAATTATAACAAAGGCCTTTGAGTTGGCGTTCAACCATTTCTGCCCTAGTCAATTTTTAGATCTTTAGTGGAGCAAAGAGAGTATTGGTATTTACTAGTTTAGGGAGAGGGATAAAGGAAGGTTTCTGGTTTTGAGAAGATACAACCTGTTGTGCTTCTTTAGCTCTTTTAGTAGCCTCCACCCAACTCTGAGGCTGAGCCATGAGGACATGGGCCCGAATATCATCCTTGAGGCCACTGATAAAACATTCTCGAAAAAAAGCATCAGACATGCCCTCTGTCCGAAAATCTAGGCGCTCAAAGGCAGTTATAAAGTCTTCCACTATTCCTGATTGTTTCAACTTTGTCAAACGACCCAAATGGTTGGTGTCAGTGTCAAAGCGTTCATAAATATCTGCCACAAAGTGTGTCCAAGCAATATACCCTTGACGAGAAGTTTTTATCCATTGTCACCATTGCCAACGTTCTTGATCTATATGGAGAACACCATATCGGAGTTTGGCCAAGTCATATGTAATGTCGTATAAAGAGAAATAATGTTCCATTTGGTTTACCCAACCAGTGGGGTCTGAGCCATCAAATTTGGTCATATCCACCCGCGGAAGGCGTAGGTCATGTTGAAAGTGATGGTTCTGAAAGTTATGGGAATGAGAGGAATGATCACCTTCAGTATGTGGAGGTGAGGGAGAGGAACTATTATCTGTACGGATACGTAGTTTGGTGCAGAGTGCCGAACATATAGATTCAAGTTGGGTGATGAGGTCTTGTTTGATTTCCTCCATTGAGGACTGCATGGTTGTATTGATGGTGACAACATTGGCACTGAGTTGTTTCACTTCTTGTTGGGCCTCTATGAGACCATATTGCAAGGTGTTGAAGTGATCTTCCAAGTCTTGGCTATGGGTATGGGCCATGAAGATGGGGGAACTGAAAAGGGGCACGTGGGGTCAAAATTTTTTCCCAAAAAATGATATGGATGAATGTGATAAGGGCGAAGAGATGAATCCAATGGAATAGGTCTCAAATAATGGTGAAAAAAGTTTTTTACACCTTCGGAGTTATACTCTGATCTGAAGAAGAATGCAGAGAGGAAATGCTCAGATGCTTAAACATAAAGAAATGAGTATTTACTTGGCAACCTGAACACAATTGCACAGAAATAGATCTTTTTTGTTTTAATTTGTTTATGTTTCTGTCCCCAAGCGTTAGTTATTCAAGGGTTCTACAGACAAGGGTTTTCCCTATGCTATAGCTCTCTAATATACGTGTGGGATCCAACAATAGTATTCGTCCCAATATCTCAGTGCACTATGTAAGGAGGATAGACCGTACCCTTATCCGTACTACCTGACTAACCAGGTACTAGAGAGTATCTTTCTGAGTGTTGTTCTCAGTGGCACTATAAAAGTCAAGCAACTGATCAATTTATCTAAAGAGGGCTTCAGGAAATATGGGTCGATCCATACACAGGTGTTGTCTGATGCACTACCACTCGAAGGGGTACCAACAGGGGTTACAAGGGTGGCCARCAGATGTGCGCTTAAGAACCACCTGTATTTCCTGCRTGTATGAAWCCCTCAACCGTGGGTTTATGCGCATAACGATAGATCTCTATGGCTTAAAGACATCGAAATACGTCTCTACCYTGAAAAAAAWTTACSCACRATTTCTACCAAGGAAAGTGATCTGATACCACTTGTAATATACCAGATATAAAAAGTATGCAGAACAGAAATAAAATGSTAGAAATGGYAGAATAACAACAATATAACTAGAATAATCACCAYAATAACACTRAAATGATATAAGAATAAYAACARAAATAACACTTTGATTTTGAGAGCAATGTTCATGGGCCTCTTCAAGGGGGAAACCTCYAGTSAAGAAGAGCTCTATTACAATAATCTCCAAGCTAGGGTTCTCATACCCTCGACTCCTATTTATACTAAATATGTCTATCAAAACAAGCATCTAGAGTAAGATCTTTCTAGAAGCGGAAGCTTCTATTAGGTTCTCTTACATTCGACTTATTCCATTTTATTGCAAGGCCTTATTAATATTGACCTTTATTACATCCGAATATATTGTTCTACCTATGTGCAGGTTAGGACCCTAGCAAAGTTTCTCTTTTTCTTTAAGTTTCCATCTTCTTTTAAGTTTCCCCCTTTTTCCTTTTTGACTAAAAATCAATTTAGCAAGTGTAGATAAAAACAACCAGTTACCCTTTTAATAAATTTAATCCTCCATTACAATTTTTTTACTTTAATAATTAAGTTTTAATTTCTTACCCCCCTTCTTGTTACATGTTTATTTATTTATTTTTCTTTAACCATAACATTGAGTTATTTAAATAAATGACAAATCGAAGAAATTAAAGGATCATGCGATCTTCTTATTAGAAAATGTGTATAAACTTGACTTAATAGATCTTGAATATTGAGATTTAGAGTGGATATATATAAATTTATATTATAAGTTTGTTGGGAGTAATGAAAGTATCCTAGGTTATGGATAATCAATGCTATGT
>JASDQU010105704.1:153718-165342 GCA_032191745.1 Picea mariana | reverse complement strand
CTGTGTTCGTACTGTGCACCCCCAGTATGTCTTAATGTTTGTGTTGTGCGCCTTATGCCTTTGGTCATATATTGTTGCAGTTACTCATTGTGTGCCTTCAGTCTTCTTGTGCTGAACATCGTGGTTGCGTCTTGTTGGTTGTCGAGTGGTGATGTAGAGTCAAGTGTGTTTGTTACTTCTACACGTGTGCACACACCTTAAACAAAAAAAAAAATTGCACCTGTTTTTAGAGTTGTTGTCGTAACAAGGAGGACGTTACAGGATATCTAAAGAGAAGGTCTTGGAAAGACTTGTTAAGTTCACGATTTATTTTTTAAAAGGATAGGAGTTAGGGGAGAAAAAGTTGTATGAGTTGGAAATAATATTTCAATTACAATGTTTCTTCCATTTACTTGTACATGTTCTCATTGAGTTAGAAAATTAACCATGGAACCTCTTAGAATTCACTATCACCCACTTTGATAAGGAGTCATTATGCTCATGTATCAATGGAAAAGTGAAGATGGATCTCTAGGAGATGCATCCTCATAATATCTATCTTGTCCATTCAAAGTTTTTCCTTCACAGTTCTCTACGAGGGATTCATGATAATGATCATATGTCCATTTACTTCATCCAAGCTCCTCAATCCTTCAATGTGATTCTCTCTTGGCATGGATGTACCAAGGTTATGACACTTTGTTTCCCTCATCTTGGTATGCCAATCAGTGATTCTCATGTTCAATGAACTAATTTAGAATCCCCATAAAAACCTATATTGGTTCCTGTTCTGACATTCCAAACTATTTCATTAATAAATCGACTAGTTCATCCACTGACCTAACCACACGTACTAGCAATACTTCAATTTTGATTCACTCATTGTTCCAATGCAGCCAATACATCTATGTCTGTCGAGTCAACTAGGTTAGTATTTTCTCCACTTCTCTCCAAGTCACCATAAGAATTTCATTTTGCATATTATTTTTCCCCAATAACCATACTCAAGGAAGAAAAATACATCGTAACTCTCGAGTTTCCCCTCGTGGTTGGTACTAAGCATGGATTTTTAGCATAGAAAATTGATAAACTATCCAGGTGTTGGATTAAACTTACTTTCTCTCTATGAATAAAATCTTGTCATCCAGATTGGATCATTATATTTTTTTTCATCTATCTCGATCCTTTCAAAGTGGAAAAAATTGGCGCAATCATTTTCAAGGGTCATTTTAGTGGCAGGTCCTAGTTTAGAAAAACTAGGGTTTGGAACCTTCTTGGGGCCTTTTGAGGCATGAAGTGACATATTTTGGGTTTAAAACTTTCCTAGAATTTCTTGGATCCTCTAATGTTATTGTACACATTGATCCCTTTCAAATGGTACAAAAATCACATCAATAAGAGATTGTATGCAAAAGTTATACCATCTACAATTTTGCCTACCATGTTGACCACCATGGTATGAGAAGATGCCACGTAAGCCCCCGTTACTCATGTATATGGGGTTATAAATGTATGTAATTTTAACAATATTTTAGAAGGTCGAAAACCCTACAACAATGGAGGGTTGATGGTGTAAAAACCTACCCCTAGGCGGCTATCGGGCTATGTTAAATATGGGGCCACTAGGAGTAGAAGGGGTTCCATTTAATTTTATTGTATTTTGTTCCATAAAAGAGTAGAACTAGGAGTGGGAAATTAGAGATAAAAATAGAGGTGGTTAATGTTTTGTAACATCCTAACAGGCCACAAGTCTCAAGTAACTCAATAGAGAATTCCTTCTCCTTTATACTTGCACTATTTGCATCAAAAAGAAAAGAGAGTAGAGCAACCTCACCTTCTAGTCAGTTTTTCTCCTTTAAGGGTTTTCCAGAGAAATAATTTGTGTCATTTTGTGGATGACGTGTGATTGTAATTTATTATTCTCTATTTTTCACATTTTATCTATTTCATCCATAAGTAGAAATTCAATAACTAAATATTGTAGAAATCTAAAGGAATTTAACCTTCAAAGGTGGATTTTGGTTTTATTTATCAGATGTATTGTGATGAATTGTTTGAATGGATTATCCATGTAATTTTATAGATCATATTGGTATCAATGAAGGTATTCCTTTTGGGTATTTGTGGGAAGTTGCAGGATCGATGAATCAACTTATAAATAAGTTGTAAAAACCATATCCACGATGAACGAGTCTATTTATAATAACCCTGGATATCTAGTAGAATATATATTTGAGTGGTTGGAAGCACAATTTTTTGACATCAGTCGCAGTACGAACCTCCTCATGGTGGTTATATAAAGAAAGCTCAAATCGTCCAGAGATTATGGAGTCTCTAAATCAAAGATCATATTGGAGAGGAATTCGTGATATTAGGAGGACATAGGAAATGAGTCACAAAAAGAATCCAAGAAAAATAAATTGATTTTGAGTGTCATTAACACTTCACAATACATATTCAATATGAAAGAAAAAGTGGACATAAAGACATACCAAGGTGAGATCGATGCACTAACACTGAATCATTGGGTTCAACAGCTAGAAGCTAATTTTAGCATTCACCATATAGATGAACGATAGAATATTTCATTTGTTAGATTGAAGTACGAGGGCCATGCTTTAACCTGGTGGGAAATGTAGATGAAAACAATTAAGTTGGAGGATGGTTCACAAATAACTATGTGGAAGGACTTAAAAAGCCTCATCGAGTACAAATTATACCCTATCATATACGTAGAGGACTGATGGATCTAGTGGAACTACTTGATGTAGAGGCAGGGGTAGAGTGTAGAGGAGTACACCACTGAGTTTGGAAATATTTCCACCATGATAAGTATCTCTCCGAAGAACCTAGATGTACTCCTCAAGTATCTTGGGGGTTTACAATTGATGTTATTCAAGCTGAGGACAATGGATGAGGTGTGTGTATAGGACAAAAGAGGGAGGAACCAAGCAATTTGAACTAGAAAGGGCAGCAAGAATCTTCCAAGGAGGGTAAGAAGAAATGGAAATCTGGGGAATATAAGAAGACAACATCCAGTACACATCAGTGAAAATATCCTAGCAACCATTGTAATCATTGCAGAATTAATGGCCACACTAAGAAGAAGTGATAGAAATGAAATACAGATCTAAACCTGAGTAACCCTAAGGACGATAGAAAGAAAACAAACCTTCTAGTCATAGATTCGAGAAATCAATTTTAAACTAGCTCATATGTGGGTGGAAATAATGTCCTCACATTTGTGGAGAAGTAGGATAATCTAAGTAGCCTTCAACACTAGGAAGAGAACAATATGACCAAGTTCTTCCACATCAAGATTCATTTCAAGAAGACCAAGATAGATGCTTTGTTTGACTCTAGTTCATAGGCCAATATCATAGCAATGAATCTAGTTTGAAATATTTGATTTGAGGTTCATGATCATCCTAGAGCATGTCCAATGGGTTGGGTAAACAAAAATGCAATGACAAAGGTAATGAAATAGTGTAATATTAAATTTGTTGTAATTGTTGATTTTATTGATGAAGTGGAATTGGATGTATTACCCCTTGATGTATGTGGAGTAGTGTCTGGAATCCCTTACATGTATATGAGGGATGTAATATTCATGTAGAGAGATAAACAATATTGACTGATCAAGGATGGTAAGTCCTACATCATCAATCCACTTTAAGGAAATTCAAATATCTTACTCGTAAGTTCCAACCAAGCCAAGAAGTTGATTAGCTCCAATATGAAATATGTGATTCTTTTCTTAAGAGAAAATCAATCTAATGATGAGTCAATGAGAGTGAAGGCATCCATAGAGGGGTGTAACAAAGAGAAGAAACATAAGTTGGAGTATTTTCTATATGAATACATAGGATGTTTCAAGGGTCCTAAAGGAATACCACCCAAGAGGGATGTAGAGCATGAAACAAAATTATTTCCACAAACCCCATTGCCAAATATTGGGTTGTATAGACAATATATTCTAGAAGCGAATGAAGTGAAGAAGACATTGCAGTAATTGTTGGATCAGGGTGTAATTCTACCAAGTACCTCACCTTGTGGGTCACCCATAATAATTGTACCTGATAAGGATGGGACTTGGAGAATGTGTATCAATTATAGGGCATTGAACAAGATTACACTAAAGAATATATACCCTCTTCCAAGGATCGATGATCTATTGTGCTACCTACAACATTCCAAGTACTCCACTAAGATGGATTTGAAATTAAGATATCACTAAGTATGAGTCAAAGAACAAGATACCTACAAGACTTCCTTCAATACAAGGCATGGTTTGTATGAGTGGTTGGTTATGCCATTTGTTTTATGCAATGCATCAACAAAATTTATGAGACTAATGAATGATGTTTTATGCCCCTATCTATATTCATTTGTTATTGTTTATCTGGATGATAAATTGGTTTATAGTGCTACGTGGGAATACCACATCTCACATCTTATGTAGGTGTTAGAGACACTAAAAAAACACTAGTTTCTAGCCAATCTCAAGAAATGTGAGTTTTCTTAGAACTCTTTGGTGTATTTTGGGTATGTGATCAATGGAGGGTAGCTCAAGATGGATCCCAAAGATATGGAGGCTATCATGAAATGGCCATTTCATACAACTGTCACTGATATTAGGAGTTTTTTTGGAGCAACCCAGTACTTGCGTAAGTTCATAGCTTCATTTTCAGTTGTAACTGCACCACTCCATACAATAATAGTCAATGGGGGAAGAGTCAACATAAGGTCTTTGATGAGCTAAAAATAAATATCCGTAAAGCTCTAGTGCTCATGCTACAAAATTTATAGAATCCTTTTAAAGTGGAAACAAATAAAATTATGTATGACATGGGAGCATTTCTGATCTAGGGAAGAAGCCCCATATGCTATCATTTTAAAGTATTTCATGAGATAGTTCTCAAATACCCTACCTACAACAATTATATCTATGCCTTGGTACAAGATATACAAAAGTGGAAGAACTATATGATGGTAAATGATACCATCATCCACATAGATCACCAACCACTATAGTATTTTCAAGCCAAGAGTAAGCTACAACAAACTATGCATTACAAGTGGATGAGGTTTTTACAAAAATTGTGTCTAGTCATCAAGTATAAGAAGGGTAGAAAAAATAATTTGGAAAACTTATTTCCCAACCACCCACATCCAATATTACATCTTTAGGAACTCTAATTCACATGGATCCTTTTACCCATAATGCATACAAAGAGGCATACACAAAAGATGAGGACTTCAAGTAGGTGTTTCAATAGTTATAGGCAAAAATTCATATAGAATAAGGTGATGACAACAATGACTATCATTTCCAGAATGGTTTACTCTACAACCTTGAAAAGATTTTGTATCCCTAAAGGTGAATGGATACATCTTATCAGAGAGTCTCACATCCCCATTGTTGCAAGAAATTTTGGTTTTTGGAAGACAATTTCCCATTTAAAAGGATATGTTTACTAGCCCAAAATGCAAGAAGATGCAACAAAATATACTAGATGATGTATTGTTTTTTGTAATAATGGGCCTAATAACAGGAGGCAAGGTCTACACCATCCCTTACCTATACCAACTCGACCTTGGGAAATAATTTCTATGGATTTTTTGGGAGGTTTACCAACCACATAAAATGAATATGACTATTTATTTGTGGTAGTTCACAGGTTCAACAAAATGTGCATTCTCATGCCTTGCATAAATACCATCAAAGGATAGAAAGAAACAAACATGTTATTTGAACATTTCTAGGTGCACTTTAGGAAACCAAAGAGCATAATCTCATATAGGGATATTGGATTTCTCAATGAATTTTGGAATACATTGTGGGACAATATAAACACTAGTTTGAACAGGTCTACAACATTACGTCCACAGACAAATGGGATAACAGAAGTAGTGAACAAGGATTTTGTCCAGCTTTTTAGAGGTTAAAATAAAAAGCATCTGAAGACCTTGGACAGGAATTTGATCTATATAAAACACTCTTATAGCAAATCAATTCACACTTCTATTGGTAAATCATATTTTTAAACTTTCTTTGGGTATTTTCCACCTTCACCCTTAGATGTTGTATAGGGAATATATGGAGGAGCGAGGGAGGACCTCACAAGATATGAATTAAAAGAAAAAAAAAAATAGAATATTAGGAAGATCCATTTGCAAGTACAGGGCTAGGAATTACCAACATAGAATAGAGAAAATCTTTGGAGTGGTAGATAGAGTATGGTTACAACTAAATAAGGAAAGGCTATAGGGTCGTAGTAAGTAGATCAATGCTCTGTGTTATGGTCATTTTGAGATATTGTAAAAGGTGGGAGATAACACCTGACTCATTCTACCCCCATACATGTGCATTTAGTCAGTAGTAAATGTGGAGAATCTCACACTCCATGAGCCTTCCATGTTGTATCATGAGGAGCCAATCCTACCTTCCATAGATGACTTAGCACCAAATGCTCAAGCATAGTTGGTAGAACACAATTTTTTGTAGAATTGGTCAAAAGCTACAAGACATGGGAAGTAATATGTTTGATAGATTGGGTTGAAAGGAAAAATTACATGCAAAACAAAGTGGTACTCCAAGGATAAGGTAGAGGAAAAATTTCCTAAGGTCATTCAGTAAAGCTTTTGGGGACCAAAAGCCTCCATAGATGGGGAGGTATGATCCATATTGGATCATTGTATTTTTTTCCATCTCTCATTCCTTTCAAACTGGAAAATATTGGACAAATAAGATTGGAGGTCCATTTTAGTAGTAGATCCCAATTTGGAAAGTTGGAGTTTGGAACCTTTTGGGGCCATTTTGAGGCATCAAATGACATTTTTTGGGTTAAATATTTGTCAACTTATATAGGACCATGTGGTGCTATTCTACACATCAATACCTTTCCAATGGTGCAAACATCACATCAATAAAATCTCATATGAAAACATTATTCTTCGAACAAGTTTACCTCAACATTGTATGAGAGGATCCCACATCATCCCCACCTACTCATGCATATGGGGCTAAGAACGTATGTAATTTAATTAATATTATATAAGGAAGAAAACCCTATCACAATTGAGGGTCGAAGAAGTAAAAAACTTGACTCTAGATGGTTATCACGCCATATTAAATACCGATCCACTAGGAGGAGAAGGGATTCCATTCAATGTTGTTGTATCTGTTCCAGAGCATAGAGAAACAACTGGGAGTGGGAAATTAGAGAGAATAAGAGATGGGTTTAATGTTATGTATCATTTTAACAGGCCACAATTATTAGGTAACTTCATAGAGAGTCCATTCTCCTTTGTACTTTCATTATTTCCATACTAGAGAAATGAGAGAAGAGCAACCTCACATTCTAGCTAGGTTTTCTCCCATAAGGATTTTCTAGAGAAAATCATTGCATCGTTTTGTGGATGGTGTGATTGTATTTTACTATTATCTATTTTCCACTTTTTTTCTATTTCATGTGTAAGAATAAAATTAACAACTAAATATTCTGTAAATCTAAAGGAATTTAACCTTCATAGATGGATTTCGATTTTACTTATCAGATATGTTGTGATAAACTATTCCAGTGGAATATCTACGAAAATTTATAGATCATCTTGACCCAACACCACGTTGAAATCATCTATAAGAACAATAGTGAAATTCACCCTTCTCTTCCAATCCCCAATCTTCATCGAAACATATATGATCATACCAATGACCCTATACACATTGTGTTTCATCTCCTTAAAAAAAATTACAATGGCTTAAGAATCCTTCCAAGTCATTGCACCACATCCTCAGTTATGAAACTATGAGTTGCTCCACTGTCCACCATGGCCAACATTGACTTCCCATTAATTTTGTCTTGAACATAGCTAAGTTTCATCGTATCCACATATGGGTTGTCTAGTCTCTCCAAAGCATTCAACTTCTCCTTCAATAGACAATTATAGGCATAATATATGTTAGCAAAAATCAAAAAATAAATTGGATTCTTCTCTTTTCCTACGTTTGTTTGTTTGGAACTATATTTACTATTAGATTCCTTGACCTTTGATTTATCCTTCTTCTTTATTCCTTGCTTCTCGCTTTGGGCATCCTTGTTACTTTTCAAACTGGTCTTGGATTTACCCCTGAAGTCCAGCAACTTCTCCACTGTGATGATGGTTTCTACAAGGATCTACATGTTTTGGAATGACAAATCACTTTGTTCCTAACATTTCAAAATATTCTTGAAGTGGAAATCATTCCTTCTTCCAACATATCCTTGATTTTGAACATGATCCCAAAAAAACCATGATATAGGTCTGGATCTTACTAGTGTTCTTAAGTGCCAATAACTAATTTCTTTTGATCCATGTTTTGTTCCTTGGACCAAATTGTTCCTTCAAGGCTTCCTTCCTCTCTACCCAGTTTTCAATATTATCCATTGTTCATCCAACTTCCAAATCCTCTGCTCAATTCCTCCACTAAATCTTAGTAGTCCCTGTCAAGAACATCAAAACAACATTCACCATGGCTTTGTCTGAACTTCCATTCAACTACTCCAAGTAATGCTTAATGTCACAACAAATTTTTCCAAGCAACTTAACATTACGGGTACCATCACAAGGCTCAGGTCCTTTTATCCTTATCCTCATTGACAATATGGATGATATTTACCCACTTGATGTAGCTCATTTCAATAATGTGATGTTTCCCTCTTGGTCCTTAAAATTCTTTGTGACTGAAACCAACACATCTTCTACTACCTTGATTCTATTATAAACATCATCGATCAAGTTTCCTCTTATCTCATTCACTCTCATCTAGAACTACTGCATGAATTCATTAAATCCATGCACCATGTGACTCATTTTAGTCTCTATACATTCAAATTTCTCACCATGTTGGCATATTACCTCCATCATTTGTCCAATGGTTCTTTCTAAAGTCATGAGTTGATGGTTCATTTTTCCTATCTTGGGCTCCCTCTTAGTGTCATTGCCATTTGCATGCCACCCATGCTTATGAATTATCCAAGAAATATGTGACCAAATTTGTGATGAATTATGTGATGAACTCTACTATCAATATGCATAAGTGTGTGTGCTCAGAACTACCCTCACATGTTGTGACCCCATCCTATCAATTATCTCAGTAATGAACAATTATCTTCATTTAATTGTTCACTAGACTTGCATGTCAAACAATTTTTTATGATTTTCCATATAACCACTATCAAATCCATAGTTGATCTGTAAATGGTAGGCCTATGGCCTATTCGTCTCACTAAAATGGATCCTATGTAGAAAAAAAAAATTATAACCTTAGCTCTTTCGATTATGGGAAATTCTCGATCAATCAAGCCACAATTCAAGTAGGAAAGAAATGAGTTAGAGAGATGTAGAAAGTCCATCTGGAGGTCATGCAAGTTGACCAAGCTGAATTGATCCAAGTCATATTTACCGAACTCGAATTTACTAAAGTCGGATTTACCCATGTTGGGTTGACCAAGTGATATTTTTTGGTTGAATGAAGAAGGTATTGATACTGAGAGGGGGGCGAATCAGTATCAAGTACAATTTAAAAACATTTTTTAACTTATTCTTAAAACATTCAATTAAATCCAATGATCAATGAACAATAGTATAAGAGCTACATAAATACACCACAATACACCATGCACAATATATGAGAAATAATCAATAGTTTTTGTCCAAGGGAAGTAATGACTTCCAAAGGTAGCTACAACTTCCAAATGTAAAGGGAGGGATAAACCTCAAAGAGGAAGATACAATCCTCCAATATCAAGAGAGAGTTGAACTCTCCATCCTTTCCCCTTTCTTCCACCCAACAATATATGAGAGATAATAAAACTTTGCATTAAATCATCACCATCAACCAATCATCACATAGAACCTGATAATGCTTCCTGAGAATTCTTCAATTTCTGCAATTCTTGAATTCTTGGAGTAATTTAATCCTATAGATAATATTACTCAATGTATTCTTTGAAAATCCTCCAATTTTCACTCCTTGAATCCTCCCCAAAAAGAGGTTATAGAAAGAATTGTAGACTTTATTCAGTTATGATCTATTCAGAAGACCCAACTTGTATAGCATGCCCTACACTCAATATTTAACATCTGATTTTGCAACTTGTACAAAAGAAAAAAAAAATTGTACTCTTTCCAATGGAAGTGGTCCCACTTCATTTGGATTCTGTAGGAATAAGTTATGGTTGTTTTACTCGGAACACGTGTTTATTGACTAGCTTCAGGACTAGTCACAAACCCTATCTTCCACAAAGTGTATCTCCATAATTATAGTGAATCAAGAGCTGAAACTTTTACCAGAGGTACCTTGATATGTCTTATCAATGCCATAGCAATTTCACCATCTGAATCATTCTAGAAAAAAAAGTTATAGAAAAAATGGTAAGATGACCTGAAAATAACATACCTTAGAACACATCACCAAAAGACTTCATCCTCCCTTGAAATCCGACCTTCTTTAATTCTTATTTTCTCTGAAATTCGACTTGTATAAAATGAATGTATAATGAATTGTATTTATACCATTTATGTCACTTCCTTTTAACATTAGATCCAACCTGGCACTTTCTTATTTTGTAATTCTTTTCTTTAATTATCTTTAGGGCCTACATGTACTTCCTTCTTGAATTCACTTTGTCATCTTCAAATATTCATTTCTCCTCATCCATGAGGATCCACATGACGTGCCACATACCACCAAAAACAACATGATGTATACTATCCATCCATGGGTTTTGTATCTACATGTGCATTTTCCTTCATGTCCAAATACCTTCATCAATCTTGCGGTCCAAAACCCATGACTAGGTTTAACATCAATGACAACAACCAATATTCCAACAATCTCCCCCTTTTTTATTGATGGAAACACTCATTCTCTCCCTATCATCATGATCCCAATTTCTCTCCCCCTTTGCAATCAATGGCAAAGTTTAGGGCTGCTCCCCCTAAGTTTAATGGAAAAATGTAACTCTCTTCTTTGGGGATGCTCCCCCTGAACATGTGGCAATCAATAATACTTCATCCTTATTTTTGGTCTTTGGTACTTTTTCTTCCTTAGAATCCTTTTGTGTGGCTTATGTATTCTCTCTCTTCTTCATGTCTACGATGTATATGTTGTTCGGTGTTCTTGTTGCAATTGCAACCAATCTTCCTGAGCTATTTTTTCTGATTTTACATTTTCAGGAATCAAACGTAAGAGTGTATCCTTGATCACACATTTTACTAACACTGAGTAGATTATGATTCAAGTATTCAACCAACAGAACATTATTTTCTTTTACATTTTTTCTTCCAAGCTCTACTACACCTTCTCCAAGTATTTTGGCATATGATTCATCTCCAAATGCAACATTGCCACCCTTTGTCTTCAATATGATGAATTTGTTTTGATCCCTGGTCATGTGTGAAGAACATCCATTGTCTATGTACCATTCATCTTCTTCTTTACATTCTTTAGTGGTCAATTCTATTAGACAATCTTCATTGTTTGGAATCTCTTTCCTTCTCCATATCGTGGTTGGCATAGGGACATCTTCATTCATATATCTGCAATCTTGTTCTTTATGACCAAGATAATTGCATTTGTAGCATACAATATTTTTTTC
>JASDQU010105704.1:138621-151174 GCA_032191745.1 Picea mariana | reverse complement strand
TGAACAAATAAAACTTGTAAATGAGGAAAAACGATTAAGGCGTAGGTCTTGTTCTACTCACGGCAAAACAAAGGAAAAAATGCACATTAAGGGATTCTTCAAATAGCTACAGCAGAGGTTGTATTGAATTGTAACCATTACAAGATGAAATAATGAACATAAGGAAGAAAAAGCGATGATGAAAACTTTAGAAACAATAATACAGGAAGAAAACGGAATTAGACAGTGACAAAGTATAGAATCTCTTGGCACTCTGTTCTATATTTGATAAAAAATGCATTACAAACCCAGCCTCTCTAGGCTCCCAGCTTGTCCCCCCTCTCTGTTACATACAACAATTATTTAAAAGAAAAAATCTAATAACAAATCTCTTTGCGTTCCGGGAATCTGAAACGGTTTGCCTTCATGGAAAATTGAGACCCCCAGGTGCCTCTGCCAGAACTTGGAACCGTTACTAATCATGGATTATTGCTTTTTAACGCTAATACTTGGTTCCTCATCTGAAACGAATATAGTCCACGGTACATCAACATGTCTCTGGATATTTGAACCTTTACAATCTCGCTTTTATGGTCGAACCAAAACCCAATTGGCAAAACCCTCATCAACTTAATGAACTCGTGGTTTTTCCAGGGTATCATATGGAAGGTTTTCCATACAACCTCTATCTAGTTCTATAAGAATTCTCATGAAAACATCATTTGGCTGTGCATGACAGTGAACTCCTTTAAGTCTGGTCCATGCTTCAAGAAGTGTCTTGTGTTGGCGTAGCATCAAATATGAAAGAACAACTGTTGTGCTATGACTTTTTCCTTTGAAGCAGTGCACAAGAACATTTCCCCCATTTATTTCAAACATCTATATGAAATCAGATGCATCGTAAAAAATATAGCTAATATTTGCATCATCAACATTAGATATCTCAAAATTTTTATACTCAAAAAGGTCCGTATATTGTGCTTATGACTGGCCAAGCTCATTAGCATAGAGGCATAGAACATGAGTGATTGAGATACCAAAGCCATTCTTTCCAGAAGGTGTCCCAACCTCACCTTTTACGCAGAATTTCTGGAATTTTCACTGTTAACACAGAAGCCTATGCCTAGCATGTCGCAACACTCTGCAAAGCGGGTCATCTGCAGGAGGCACTGCACATATTGAACAGGACAAAGAATGAAAATGGTGGTGTTCATGTTGAATCCTCTATGTATTTTTCTTTATCACAGGCATGCATTCAAAAGAGAGCATTGGCAGAGGGAAAACTCATCCACGCCCACATCAATCAGAGTTCACGGGAGTCCATGGAATATCGACTTCTGGGAAATACTCTCGTCAACACGGACGCTCACAAATTTTTCGATCAAATGCCCAAGCGGGATGTGTTTTCATGGACTGTAATGATTGCAGCCTATGTAAAGCATGACCCTCCTCAGGAAGCCCTGTATCTCTTCCACCAGATGATGGTGTTTTTTTTCTTCAACACGTAGCTCCTAAACTTCTTCGACTTTAGCAGCTGTAGCGCCAGGTAATGGAGCGGATACTACCTTCACCTTCATCTTCTTTGAATCGAAAATGAAAATCTCGAGAACAATATCCGTTATGTTGCTTCCTATAGCCACTGACACAGTCTCCAACTAATCTTGGGGAAAGCCCACATTTACCGTCCAGTTTTATCTCCGATGATAACTGCCAGCAGGGTCACCAGGCTACACAACACACGTCAGTGCCCATTCCAGAGCATATTTGGTAATCTTTTTCGTGCCATTTATGCAGTCAGTCTAGCCGAAGTACGTGGAGGCTCAACAACGAGTGATGCAAAGACCATCAAGCTGCCAATAAGAACAATTGTCAGAGGAGTACCAGCCGAAATTCAGAATAGCCTGGGCGTTTTCTTGCTAATGTAGTGGGTGTTGATGAGAATAAGATTCGATTCATGGTTGTAAGAAAATTTTGCTGGGAGGACGCAAATGGACGCAACAGGAGATAGATTGTGGAAATTTTTGAACCTTCAGAAAGAGATGCACTGATTGCATTCCTCGTCTGCTGCATATAGTCGTTTTAGTTACCTCTTTAGCGTTGGCGTCATCGGGAGCTATGAATCTATTTCATTCACTGTTAATTGTTGGGTTAGCGCTCCCACCGATTGCATATGTCATCTTTGTCACCTTCTCCAAATCATTTTGAGCTCCAGTTGAAATTTTTCCCAACAAAACCTGTTCCACAGCCCGACCTCCAAGTGTCATGCATGTCATGTCAAATAGTTGCTCCCTTGTCATTAACAAATTATGATTTCGTAAATATTGAGCAAAGCCCAATGCTGCAGTGCCTCATGGAACAATCGTTACTTTCAAAAGTGGCTTCGCAAGCTCCAAGAACCATCCAACTACAGCATGACCTGATTCATGATATGCTACAGTCCTCCTTTCCTCCTTACTAATTACCTTATTTTTATTCTCCAAACCACCAATAATCATATCAATAGTTGCCTCAAAGTGTGACATACTGATCTCAGTCTTCTCGTTCCTCATAGCAATAAGAGCACCCTCATTGCATACATTTGCAATATTCGCTCCCGCAAATCCTGGAGTCAGTGCAGCAAGGTGTTGAGATTAATATTTTGGATCTTCGTCAAGCTTAAGTTTTTTCAGATAAATTTGGAATATTTTCTCACGACCAATTATGTCAGGCTTATCAATAGAAATTTGACGATTGAATCGTCTAGGCCTAAGAAGGGACTTGTCCAATATGTCAGGTCTGTTAGTGCCTGCAAGCACCACTACACATGAAGTTGTCCCAAAACCATCCATTTCTACCAGCAACTGGTTGAGAGTACTTTCTCTTTCATCATTTGCTCCTGTTTATATTAAAAGAATACTTATTTTGGCTACCACCCACAGAGGAGGTCCATCTGACATGTATCTCTCCATCACTGCTTTCACTTTGAGTATAATTATTTGGTGAATTTCAAACATAAACTTTAACTACAGATTTGTTTGAAACCACAATATGATCCACAAGCCCAGGTTCCAGTAGTTTATTTTTGAATTCCTGAAAACTAATCTGCTTTTAGTCGCGAGGGATGAATGAAAAAGAAGTGAGGATAAGTCCAATGTACAGAAGTGGTGTAAAATAGCTCTGAAATTGCTTTATGAAAGTCTCCTGAAAGTTCCCTTGCTCCTCTGAATTTGACTCAATGTCAAAATGTTTGTTGAAGAGATATCTGCAATGTCTAAGCTTTTGCATCCAAATCTTCTGCAGACAATAATCTCGTTTGTAGATAAAGGCAGAAACGAGTGTTGTCTAGTCACGAAATTGATGCCTAAGGATCTTCGTAGCTTCACCAACAAGAATTATTCTCCTCACAAGAGAATTCCATTTTCACTGCCAAGGGAAATATATATCATGCTTCAAATAGCTAGAGGAGTGGAGTATTTACATGCCTATTGTTGTCACTCCTTCGCCAAACCCTTATTAATTGATCAGCTCCCAATGCAATGATGCCATTCCCAAGTGCCAGCAGCCCCTTGTTAATGTGAATACCTCTCAATGGTTTAGGCTTTCAATATTCTTGAATATTATCTCCATAACCTGAGAAATAATTCTTATTTCACCACCATCACCATAAATAGTGCCCATGGTACATGTCTTACCAGAACCAGTCTGTCTTGGGCAGCACAGTCATTTTTGATATCTGTTACAACAGAACCTGATAATGCTTCCTGAGATTTCTTCAATTTCTACAATTCTTGAATTCTTGGAGTACTCTGATCCTGTAGATAATATTACTCAATGTATTCTCTGAAACTCCTCCAATTTTCACTCCTTGAATCCTCCCCAAAAAGAGGTGATAGAAAGAATGGTAGACTTTATTCAATTCTGGTCTATTCAGAAGACCCAACTTGTACAACATGCCCCACACTCAATATTTACATCTAATTCTGAAACTCCCACATAAGAAACTGCAGTCTGTAGTCTTTCCAATGGAAGTGGTCCCACTTCATTTGGATTCTGTTTATTGACTAGCTGCAAGATTGGTCACAAACCCTATCTTCCACAGAGTGTATCTCCCTAATTATAGCGAATAAAGAGATGAAATTTTTACCAAAGGTACCTTGATATTTCTTCTTAGTTCCATATCCAGTTCACCATATGAATCGTTCTAGAAAAAAAATTATAGAAAAAATGGTAAGATGACCTGAAAATAACATACCTTAGAATGCATCACCAAAAGACTTCATCCTCCCTTGAAAACCGACCTTCTTTACTTCTTATTTCCTCTGAAATTCCACTTGTATAAAATGAATGTATAGTGATGTTTATTTATACCATTTATGTCACTTCCTTTTAACATTAGGGACGAGCTGACACTTTCTTATTTTGTAATTCTTTTCTTTAATTATGTTCAGGGCCTACATGTACTTCCTTCTTGAATTCACTTTGTCATCTTCAAAAATTCATTTCTCCTCAACCATGAGGATCCACGTGACGTGCCACATACCACCGAAAACAAAATGATGCATACTATCCATCCATGGGTGTTTTATCTGCATGTGCATTTTCCTTCATGTCCAAATACCTTTATCAATCTTGTGGTCCAAAACCCATGACTAGGGTTGACATCAATGATAAAAACCAATCTCCCAATACAAGGGAACTCGACCAAAGGGGGAAGACAAGTCAAAGTGGGTTGACTCGTGGCTGAAATAAATAGATAAGAGGTTAATTTCATAGCCAACAATGAAGAGAAACCCTTTTCATTATGGAATCAATGAATAACAATTACAAAGAAGGTTCAAGGGAAGAATTTGATCACCAGTGGTGTGTAAAAATGTTTGGAAGACTGTTTTTAATAACCCGTGATGTAGTAAAATGACTTGGGAAATTTTTTCAACCCAGATCAATAAAAGTGCATGGAAGTTGGTTTTTAGTATTTACTGATAGAGAAAAATCCATAGAAGTTGACTTGAGCATTTACGAAGAGAGAAAAATGTATAGAGGGATACATTAGTACCACACAAATTGTCAATACATGTATATGGTTCCTGGGTAGCTAACCAGTGCCCCCAAAACCCCAAACTTCAATATATAATACATATATTATTTATGGGAAAAGGAAAACTCCTTGACAAGTTGTAAATATGCCCAAGAAGAATAAACTATATGTGTAGGTGCTATAGGCTGAAAATAAAGTATGCATAGAGTATTGCAACTAATAACAAAGGTACCCAAATAACAAAATACGTTAACTCATAGATATCAACATTTAAATGGGAAATTTTTTATGCTTAAGAGAAAATTACAAACGAGTGAGTGCGACATGGGCTTTGTGTATTGTTACTTGTTGGAATTATAGAATTGCAGAGGGAAAGGCTCAGAGACACCTTCGCTTAGAGTGAACAAGTACATTATCTCCTTTGTCCACTCAACATCAAGTAGAATTTCCTCTTAGATATTATATTTATACTTTTTACCTTCTCTTTTTATCCTTGTGTATCCCTTCCATTCATCTCGTTTCTTCAACGTTCATTTTTTTAATGCATTTACTTCAGAATGCCAATCATGACATGGTTCGTTTCCACTTCCAATTTTTCCTAAAAGAGAAACGTAAATAAATAATAATAATTACAATTTTACAAAGTATGTTGGGTGAGGCTCCAATTTGGATCACATATGCCCATTTGTAGTATTTTTGTCCCCAAAATCTTCAACTCCCTTCAATATTATTATCTTATCAACAAGCAAACTTTGGAAAATCTCAAAGAAATTATGCCTCTAGTGTACGATAGAAGTTAAGAGCTGAGTAGGGGTTGCCTTTGTAAAAAAAAAATTGTTCTTCTCATGGTTGTGTATGACATTCACTATTGTAATAGGTTGTTGGACTACCACTACTCCTTGGGTTGTAAGTTCCAACGACTAATGTTTCCCCTTGACCTTGAGATTGATATTTCTTCTTGGTTGTCTAGTTATTAGGATAGAGTTATGAATGAAACCTCCAACATTTGGCCTCTTAATGTCCAATCAATATTAATTAGTGACAATAGTTCCCACATGGGATGATTTTCCTTCTAGAGTACCAACAATCACTAGCCTTATGGCCCCTTCTCTTGAAACCAAAAAAAACTAAGCCATACATTTTCGGTCTTTGATGATGCTTGGTTGCTTTGTCCCCCAATAATTGGAGCTAATATGGATCAGAAAATCATCTCTTTTCTTCCCTCTTCCAATTTTACACAAGTATATTTGACTATGTTGTTTCACACTCCTTCTCCAGCTTCCATTTCCTGCACAAGAATGACTTATTTTATGATTCCTCTTTCCTTGACGAAAGTGTCTTGAATTGTACTTGATATTGATTCTTGTCCATTGAATCTTATGCCTTCATTATTGGGCCTTTGTTGAGATACAATGGTAATCAAAATCCCATGGCCTTCCTTTCCTATCCCTTGGCCATCATATCCCAATTTCCTCATGATCTTGGAACCAATGTCTCTAGTTTGCTTTTCAAATTCACCAAAACGTTTCTTGAGGGAGGGTTTTCAAAGGTGAGTTTTCTAGGATTAACTCCATCATGTTGCTAGTTTCCTTAACCTTCATTAACAACAATTGTGTTAACATACATGTTACTGTAGTAATGATATTCTCTAGTCAAGCAAATATGACCTCTATGTCTTCCCTGTCATTTCCTACAGGAGGACTTCTCGCCATTGGTGGTCTTGTAAACCTATGTAGGTCTCACAATAATGCATGTCTAATACTTGGTATTAGTTGTGTTCTTTACCTTCTATATGTTCTCCAAGAGTTTGTAACCTTCTCTAATACCATCTGATCCATAAATGGTAGGCCTATGTCATGTCTATCTCATGAAGATAGATAAGTTTTCAAAGTAAAAAAATTATAACCTTACCTATTTGTATTACGTGAAATTATCAACCAATCAAGCCACAAGTCAATTAAAAAACAAATGAGTCAGAGAGATGTAGAAAGTTTGGTTGGACGTATTGCTAGTTGACCAAGTCAAATTGATCCAAGTTGGATTTACCCAAGTCAAATTTACCCAAGTCATATTTACCAAAGTTGGGTCAACCAAGGGATGCTTGTCAATCGAATGAGGAAGGGATCTCGACCAAAGGGGGAATCAAATTCTAAGTAGGTCGACCGGTGGCTAAAATAATAGATAAGAGGTGGATTCAACAACCAATAATGAAGAGAAACCCTCTGCATGTCAAAATAATTTACCCACAACTACGAAGAAGGTTATAGGGGGAAATGTTGTCACCAATGGTGTGTAAAAATGTTTGGAATACTATATTTAATAACCCACAATGCAATAAAATTCCCAAGGATATTTTGGCAACCCATAGTAACAAAAAACGTATGGAAACTAATTTTTAACATTCTTGATAGAGAAAAATGTATAGAAGTTGACTTGAGCATTCATGGATAGAGAAAAATGCATACAGGGTGAAATTGGTAGTAGGTGAATTGTCAAAACATGTTTATGGTTTGTGGGAAGCTAACAAACACCGCGGAAACCCAAGATATCAAGATATAATACATATATGATTTATGTGCAAAGGAAAATTCCCTGACAAGTCCAAAACGCGAACAGAAATAATAAACTAGATGTGTAGGTGCTACACGATGAAAATTTACTTCAACAAAGTATGCATAGAGCACAACAACTCATAAGAAAAATAACCAAATAAAAAAATGCGTTAACTCACAAATATCCCCATTTAAATGGGAATTTTATTATGCTCAGGAGAAAATTACAAAAGGGTCAGTGATACATAGACTCTTTGTATTTTACCCAATGACATTACAAAATTGGAGAGGCGATGGCTCAAAGACACCTTCACTTAGAGTGAGCAGGAACATTAAATTAGATCACTAAACAAAATCACAGTCAGGAACCGGTACCCAATTCCATCATTTTTTGACCTTCTTGACCAACTCAAGTGGGGAAATTTCTTCAGCAAGATTGACATAAAGTCTAACTACCACCAGGTTCCTATCGAAGCAATTGATGTATGGAATACAACTGTCAAATCTAAATAAGGTCGCTTTGAATGGTTGGTCATGCCCTTTGGCTTAACAAATGCACCAAAAAATTTCATGAGATTCATGGCTGATGTATTGCGACCCTTCACCATCTCTTGTGTGGTGGTATATCTGTATGAAATGCTCATATTCAACAGAACTTGGGAGGATCAAATGCAACATATTCAACAGGTTTTGGGCACTTTGCAGCAACACAAGCTATATGCCAACTTGGAAAAATTCTCCTTTGGCATGAACAGGGTCTAATACTTGGGATACATTGTTCATGACCATGGGGTACATGTGGATCCAACTAATATCCAAGTCATTTGTGACTCGAGAGCCCAAAACATACAAACTGAGCTTCAGAGCTTCTTGGGACTTTCCAACTTCTACTGAAGGTTCATGCTGGAATTCTCCCATATTGCATGGGCCTCAGCCAAGTAACCAAGGGTGGTGGCAAGGAAAATTTCACATGGGGGAAGGAACAAAAACAAGCATTTGATTATCTAAATCATCACTTCTTCTTAGCTCCAGTACTCTCCTTACCTAATCTGCAAAAATCATTTGATATTGAAACTAATGCCTTCGATGATGTTTTCAGCACAGTTCTCACTCAACATGGTCATCCAATAGCATATCATAATGAGACACTCTCAGATATTGTTCGAAAATACCCCACCTATGAAAAATAAGTGTATTCCATTGTGCAACCATGTCATCAATGGAAACATTACATACTGGGCAAGGAGACAATCATCCACACTGATCACAAGCCTCTGCAACTCATATAGACACTGGTTAAGTTCAAAAGTGGTCCACATACCTGCAACAGTTCCATCTCAACATCAAATATAAAACATGGAGAACAAATTGTTTCATTGACTGCCTTAGTCTCCCTCTTTTTGTTGCACTCACCACAGTACTCCATTCCTTAAGGCATGAGGCATATGAGTGGTCCCAAATTTATTAGCATGACACTGACCTCACCACCACCTATCATCTCTTGGTTACATGAGTGAATGTCACTGATTTTCACATCTAAGATGGATTTTTATGCCATCTAGGCCACCTTTGTGTTCCCACAAGTGAGCGTGCAAAGCTAATTTGGGATAC
The DNA here is from genome assembly GCA_032191745.1 of Picea mariana. Lineage (NCBI taxonomy): Eukaryota > Viridiplantae > Streptophyta > Pinopsida > Pinales > Pinaceae > Picea > Picea mariana. Next base: position 142,018 of record JASDQU010105704.1, on the reverse strand, counting down.
TCACTACAATCGGATGGGAGAATATATTGGCGTGGAGAAAATAGTGGCTATGATACGAAAACATTTTTATTGGCAAAAACTTCGAAAATACGTCAACAAGTATATCATATCTTCCACTTCCTATGCCCTTTCCAAGCCAACCATCAAGAAGCAAGGATTATACACCCCTCTTCCTACTCCCGAGAGGCTCTAGGAATCCATCTCGATGGATTACATGTTTGGCCTTCTGTCCACCAAGCACGGCAATGTTTGTGTATTTGTGGTGGTTGATTGATTTTTGAAGATGACCATTATCACAACCTACAAGAAGAGCATTAGAACAATAGATACTACCAAGCTCTTCCTTGAATGAGTGTGGATCCATTTTTGGATACCACAAACCATCACCTCAGATCAAGACAATAGGTTCCTCATCACATTTTGGTCTAGTCTCTGGTAACTATTGGACACCAAGATCAGTAAATCCACTTCTTTCCACCCCAAAATTGATGGTTAGATAGAGGGAATCAATCAAATTATTGTGCACATCATGTGCATGTACAAATATAAGAATCCAATAGATGGGATGAGAGTATTACCTATGTTCAACAAAGCTACAAAATGGCTCTCCATAGCTTCACCGACCATATCCCAGTTTAGGTAGGATTGGGGTTCCAACACTTGGGTCCCATTGATGTTGCACTACCTCTTGCAACCACATAGGCAGAATTTTCCCATGTTCAGTCTGAGCTCGAAAAATCCACCATATTCATTGAGCAGATTCAACACATCCACCAATAGGTCCATGGTATTTTGTAGAAAGCCAATGCTAAGTACAAGCAATTCCATGATCACCACCAGGTATCACACTAGTTTCAAGTGGGAGACAAGGTCTAGTTACATTTGTAGAAAGAGCGCTTTACAGGGCCCCATCAGAAGATCCATCCACTTCACTATGTGCCTTACACTATCACCAAGGTTGCGGGTAGCCATGGTTTTGAGCTAAACACTCCACCGTTCCTTGGCTTCCACCCATTTTTCAATGTGGACCTCCTTCGACCATATTTTACACCATTATTGGACACCTCAGATATCGCGGAACAATTTTCACCAACCGAGCTCGAACCTGACTACATGGAATAAGCATCAACTGATCATATAGTGGACACACAGGTTAAGGGAACTCGCCAACAAAGGATCCAACTTTATCGAGTTGTCAAGGAAGGGAAACTCCTACATCAAGGAAAGTGGCTCACTAGGGGCCAAATTCACCAAAAATTTCCTCACCTGATAGGGGAACTCAATGCAATGGAGACCATTTATTCCTAAGGGGGGAGGATTGATCCATGTGGATATTGGTGGCCACCCACCTATTCAAACTGGCTCCTCTTGACAATTTTTAGTTCAACACGTTCTTTTGTACTTCTTTGTAATTGTGGGTTCTAGACTTATGGGGTTTTCTGAATACCTACACATATTCTAGGTGTAGATTATTGTTCACCAACCTAATTCAACTATCTTATTTTGGAAATTTTCATGTCAGCACATCTTTCTGTACTTCCAAGGCTATTTTGGGGCCCTAAACAATGTTCTTTTGGCATGCCACAGTCAAACTGTAGACAGAGCCAAAGTTTGATAACATAATGTGTATTTCTCTAAAATAATTTTCTAACTGGCTATTACATGCCTAAAAAAGAGGTCTGACGCAAAATTTATGACCCCGGGAAGTTAAGGTACCAACTTATCAATAGGGATCCACATAACTTTTGGCATTTCATCTTTTAGGGTTACGTTTTTGGATGTCTAGGGTTTTGGCACTCATGAGTAATGTTAAAAATTCCTCTTGAGCATCATTATAATCATTCTTCTCAGACGGATGCACATATCAAGACACATCTCTTTTGAGATTTAACACCCACCATTAGAGCAAGTTGTTTCCAGTTCTGTAGTTTTACAATTTCAGCCTTGCATTTATTCAATAGAATTTATTGTTCACTAGATATATGTTGTTGTTGTTCCCATATCTATGTTATTGTATTCAATCCATTATTTCTTTCATTCTGCTCATAAATACATATCAAAAGGTGTACTAACTAGTTTTGCATTCTACATTCTAAGCCTCTCCAACACCTTCTCTATGTACTCACCTTGAGACAATGTCAATTTGCAATTTTTCTTGTCTCTTGTTATTCTCATACTAAGGATTTTCGTTGCAACACCCAAATAGTTCATCGCAAATGAATTAGCTAATTTCTTCTTGAGCACATTTAGATCCTGCATATTAGACACTACAACAAGCATGTCATCTACATACAATAGAAAGATAATATAGCTTCCATTTTCTAGCCTTTTAAAATAAACATAGTGATCAAAATGACATCTACTATAACCTTGTTCTGTCATATACCTATCAAAATTCAAATACCACTACCTTGGAGCTTGCTTTAGGCCATACACTCTCTTCTTAAACTTGTATACCAAATTCTCCTTTCCTTTGACCTCATACCCCTATGGCTACAGAATATAAATCTCTTCCTCCAAATCCCCATGGATAGAAGTTGTTTTTACATATTATTGTTCAAGATGAAAATGTTCTATTGCCATGAGACTTAAAATAGTCCTAATTGAAGTCATTTTAACAACAGGAGAAAATATTTCATCAAATTTTATACCTTTCTTTTGCGCAAACACCTTTACAACAAGTCTAGACTTGTACCATTTTTTTCCTCCATCTTCTTCCTTCAACATGTACACCCATTTACTCTGCAATTCTCTTTTTTTGCAGGCAACTAAACCAAGTCCCAAGTCTGGTTATTTACCAAGGAATCCATTTTCTCTTTCATGCCTTTCTCCCACTTCTTTTTAGTGTCTACCTATATTCCCTCTTCATAACATTTTGGTTCAACAGAATCTGTCAACAATAAATATTACAATGAAGGAGAGTATTTTTTAGGGGGTCTAATTAACCCAGTAGATATTCTAACAACCCTTGTAGGAGTTTGAGGTGCCATCTTCTCCTTTTGTTGTAAATTTTTTTTTTCTACTACATTTGGAATTTATTTTTTAGTGATCTCATCAAGTACTGTGTATTCTATTATTTCTTTTTCCCATTTCTTTCTCTGCAATTGATCTTTGTACATAACCTTCTCTTTGAATATGACATCTCTAATCATAATGATTTTGTGATTTTCATAATCCCATAAGAGATAACCAAAATCATGAACACCATATCCAATAAAGGTACACTTCTTAGATTTTGCCTCAAGCTTTGTTCTATTTTCTTTATCAATATGGACAAATGCTTCACAATCGAAAGTATTCAAAAATGAATAGTTTACCTTTTTACCTGTCCATGCCTCCTCTGGAATGCCACCACCCAAAGAATGTGAAGGTCCTCTGTTTATCAAATAAATAACAA